>JARHVA010001729.1:127500-297500 GCA_037957365.1 Torreya grandis
GTGGTCCTAACCCATCATGTATGAAAAATTTTAATTGATTTTCAAAAAAAAATTAATATTTTGAGTCATATGCCAAAGGATTATTCTCTATCCCAACCCCCTTAATCCTGAAGCTAGTCTAGACCAAGAAACCCCCTCCTTTGAACCATATGTTTCTTTGACCAAAGTTCTCATAGACCCTACCCTAGATGACCTACCTAAAACAAAAGCACCACCAACCCCTTACATCCCCTCATACCCTATTTCATCCCTCTTTTTGGTTTATCTCCACAAACCCCCATCTTTAGACCTACTAATCCCACATTCTTCCCCCAAAGGAAAGGCAAAATATGTACCCACTAACCTAGGGGATATTAGTGGTAACTCAGTGGAAATATTGCCTATATAACCTTCCTCCCTTTTTTACTCATTAATTTTTAGTGACTAGGGAAACCTTTAATTAGCTAACCCTTCCCTCCTAAAAGGTGGTGGTTTGAAACATAACATCTCTTTTAATCTCATTTAGTCCCCCCTGTATGTTGGAGAAGGATTTGAGCTCACCCAATATATCCATTCATAGGGGTAGATTATTATCTCTAGTCCCCAAAGACTCAATAATCAAGTAAAGAGTTAAAGAACTAGGTTATTTCTCTACTTCCCCTGACCCCATGTTGGTCACCAAGATAGAAGAGGAACAATGGAAATCAGTTAAATATAAAAAGGTAGAAATAAAATTGAGGTGGACAAAGAACCTAGATCTTCAAGGAGAGTGTCCAAATTCTCATCTAGAAAAAATGAAACTGTCAATGAAATAGCAAAATAGAACTAGAAAACCCTTAAGGGACACTTCAAAAAATTCAAAATATTAAAATCATCTCATGCAATATAAGAGGATTGAATAACCCCACTAAATAAAGGCTGGTCAAAAATATCAGGAATAAACACAACCCTCTTATAGTTTTGATCCAAGAAACAAAAATGTATGAGATTGTTCTTAACAACTATAGTGAGAAGTTATGATTTAAATCTAGCTACATAAGTACAAGTTCCTTTAGGGCTTTAGGAGGACTAGTAGTTCTTTGTAACACTCAATGCTTTGATGTAAAATTAATGACTAGTATAAATAACCACATATCTATTTTGTTCAAAGATAAAACTAGCAAGGAAGAGTGGATCCTCTCCAACATCTATGTTCCCAATACTAGACAAGGATGGAAAAAACATTGGGAAGAAATGTTAATTTTTAGGGAACTCTACAGATACTAGAAATGGGTCGTGGTGAGAGATTTTAACTCAACCTTAAACCTGATGAAAAAGAAAGGTGGAATATAAGAGTTCACTAAAATCATGGCCAACCTCTACAATTTCATCATAAGAACTAGTTTGTTGGACATTTTATACACATAATATTTTCAAAGTTTATCAATTATTGATGTTTTCTCTTGTAGGAACCTATCAAATCTCAATATCTCTAAGTGCATGCTAAAGGGTATACCAAAAAAGGTGTGGGTAAACCATTAGCGATTCATAAGATTATTTTACCTTGTACCACCTCTTAAAATCATTTCAACCTTGTCCTATACACTTTCATAAGATTTAAAACCTCTCTGACACACTCCTCCAAACAATTCACCACTTGATTTAACCCATACCTAAGGCTAAAACCATTTTTGACATTTACATTACACTATCCATTTGGGCTAACCCTATATTTATTTATTTTAAATCATGTTATGGGTCTAGGTCAGCTTTGGCTAACCTAGACTAGGACCTAACTTGTTTTTATCAAATAATGATATAGATTAGAATTAGGCTAACCACTTTGGCTAAACTTTTATAAATGTTTAAGGTTAGATTTATCTATATATACACATTCATTTTGCCATTTATTTTTTTAGATAAATATGGGGATTTTATTTAGAGTAACAACTTGTAAGTTTTTTATAAACTTTAACTAGTTTTAGAGCATAAACTGAGGGTCCAATCCTTGTGAAGAAACCATAGAAAATATGGAAAGACCAAAAAATACAAAAAAAAACTAGAAAATCAAGTAAACCTTAGACATTGGCAACTAATAGAGATCAATATGGATAAAGATACTGACCAAAAAAATAAGAAACACAAAACCAAAGAAGGGCCAAGAGAAAATTACTTAGCAAAAAACACAGAAAATGAATGAAAGAGTTCAACCTTTTCCTACCAAGAAACATATGCTTCTTCTAGAGAGAAAAGATTCCATAGTCCACTATGTGCCTCCATAGATGGAATTTTGGGCCTCGATATGTATCCCTTTTGCTTTCATTTTCTTACCCCTTTTTCCCTTTATGCCATAATCAAGGGTATTTATAACACTAAGCTTCTTATAAATGGTTAAGACCATTCTAATAGAAAGCTCTTCTTTAGATCCTTCCTCATCCTAAACCCCTTCTTCAGTAATCTCAAGTGATTTTGCCTTTTTTTTAATAGAATATGTTTTATTATGGGGAATGAAAAAACCCTCTAGCTTAGATACCTCAACTCTTTCCTTCAAAGGAGAAGATATATGCCCTTCCTCCATACTAGTTCACACTATTGCTACCTCCAAAACCTCCCCTTTTTGAGACCTGATTAAACCCTGCTGTAAAATAGTTGTAGATGGGAACTTACTATAATGATACATTTTATGAACTAAATCTTGATTTGAGTAGCCAATCTTCCTAACCCATTTCTACAAAAGTAGAGAATGAGATCCTTAAAAAAAATTCTTGGGGCATGAAGTAATATTGTGACCAAATAGATTGCATTTGAAACATCTAAAGTGGAGGCCTTCAAAATTAATAATTACATCCACACATTATGGGAAGAATAAATATGAATAGAATGGTGTAGAGGTTTGGATAATTCCACCAACACACACACACACCCAAACATAGTTCATATTTGTCCCAATGAAATCATCATTTTTTTTATAAAAACTCCCAGCTTTCTAGCTAGTTTCTTGAAAAGATAAACATCCTACAAGACCAAGTAAATTTCATAAAATCTGACCCAAATAGACATTAGGAGATCACCTAAAAAGCTAGATCAAAAAAAGGAGTCCATGGACAAAAAAACACCCCCTACTTGCCAAAGAACCATGGCCTATTAGTCCAAACAAA
Source organism: Torreya grandis (assembly GCA_037957365.1). Classification (NCBI taxonomy): domain Eukaryota; kingdom Viridiplantae; phylum Streptophyta; class Pinopsida; order Cupressales; family Taxaceae; genus Torreya; species Torreya grandis. Next base: position 130,617 of record JARHVA010001729.1, read on the forward strand.
TTCCCTATCAACAAAAGATTGAAACAAGATCATAAAGAAGCCATTTTATAGGACTAAAAAGAGGGAGATATAAGTGTGGGATAGGTTTTCTAAGCCCATTATACAAGAGAAAACTAAGAGGGACATTTCCCCACACACCTACCAATCAAATATCTTTGTTCCTTTTCCATTTCTAGTAAAGAAAGCTCAATCAAAAATTTCAAAAAGCTAAGGATTTTTAGAGAAGATTAAGGGAATATCTCCCAAAAAGGCTATTTCAAGGGTTTCATGATGAGATAAATCTGATTCCACATTTACATTCTATGTGGTGTATGTAGCCTCCTTTGAATGCTTTTGCTTCTAAAACTGGCTCCTAACAATTAGTACTAGGTCTGAAGCATGATGATTCTTTAGAATCACTTATTTGAAAAAATCACTATAGTAGTGAAAGAGATTAGAGGAATTGCTATAGTTGGAAAACATAGCATCCTTTGAAGAGACATTGGTTGGATAAGGGTAAATACCATCTACAAGTTTCCTTGGGGATAGGCATTACTCTGACACTCCATGTCCCACCATTGGCCTATCTACCTCCAAAATGCCTTCAAAAGATAAATTATCTTGAGCACATTTGGATGCAACAAACCTAAAATTTTTTTTGACATATTTTGTCTTTCTACCTTTACCTAGATATAGTCTAACCCCACATCATTTATCCTTTACACTCTTCCCATCAATACCATCAATATCGGCTCTCTCTTTGGAAGGGACCTATGACCCTATTTGTCTCCTCCCCAAGCCTTACTAAACCACACCCACTACTACAAATGGATCTAACATCCCTTGAGCACCCACCTACCATATATCTACATCTCCCCCTGATTTTCCTCCTCCATCCACATGAACCCCACTATCTTTAACCATAATAAACTATGTCTGAATGTCACCTCTGATATTCTCCTTATCCACTACCATCGATGCCTCCCCTCTTCCACTATTTCCATTGCCATCTTCCTTCTTCATTTTTAGGTTTTCATTTTACCATTTATTAGATATAAAAAGAGTTAATTAATCATTTTCACTTCTTTACAATCTAATTTTTGACCAGTATACTTGAGGAGTTATTGCTTAGGGTTTATACTTGGAGAAAAATATTATTTGTTGGAAAGTCTTGGATGCTTACACCTTTCTTAGTGATCCTTACAAACCAAAAAAAACTCTTGTAAAGCACCTTTGTCTAAGAGAGAGATTGAGTCTCGATGGATTCATATTTAAGGTAAGTATCTCTAACTTTACTCTATTTTAGTAGATATATGTAGCATAAGTAATGAATTTTGAATATATTGCTCTCTCAATGCATAAGGGTTTTATATATACATAGCTTAATTACAATTCTCCTATGAATTTTTATTTTTTATTTTTATTACACCCATTTTATGCCACAAGGTTTGGTGATTACTACATTAGATTTTACTTTACTTTTCATTTACTTAGTGAATAGGAAATCATAGGACTGAGCTAGGGTTATTTTATAGTATTGATTAACTATAGGATTTAGAACCCTCTCTAGTGATGTTATTATGGTAAGAGATCCCTTGGTTAGTTCTAGTGGATGCATCTTGGTCATGACCCCAAATATATAATGTATCAATAATCAAAAGTGTAAATAGGATTTATCTTCTCTAAGCTAGGATTGATTAATTGGTCATCTACATTTTCCTTCATATACATTATGGTGAACCTAACATGAATCAAACCCTTGTAGGTTTTATTTCACACATTAATTTTATAAGCATATTATATAGTTTTTTTTACATAATGTATCTAACCTATTAATATATTTATTATAGTCTCTGTGTAGGTTTAGCATAGTCTCCCCAAAACAACTATGTTTTATGTATACATGTCTTCACCAAATATAGGTTATTAAATTGATCAGTTCTACATAGTCTTATTCTTCAATTATAATATTGCATGCATATTTAAACTAATTTAATTTATTCATAGTTATTTTTTATCATATAGTTTTGCAGACATAGTCAATCTAGTCAACTCTATTTGTATCTTCTTTTCAACACATAGGTTCTATAAAATATATTTATCCATTCGACTCTATTCATAGAATATTTAAATCAGAACTTAAGCATCGCAACATAAAATTTAAAAAATAATAATATTTAAAACCATAAAGGTTTATTATTTCTCTCTCCATTTTAGTTTTTCATTTCTAGTACTATTTTCACAAGTTTATAGTCTATAAAACTAGAACTGTACAATAAACTAGGTCAACCTTGTCGACCCAATTTTATAGCCTATCTTCTCTTTAGAATACATAGCCAAATTTTTAGATTATGTTATTATAGATATTTATTTCACATAATATAAACAACCCTATCAATTATATTATGTGCGTTTTACATACAGTGTCACCTAAGTTGACTCTGTAATCTTCATAGTCAAGGAATTAACCCTATTTTTCCTAGTAATTAGTTTACTTTTCATTTCATTTACTTGCATGCTTAGAGTAACAAACATAGATTAATTAGGTGTTTTTTCAATTCACTAATTTAGTCATACAATTTTTCTCCTTTTTACACACTTATAGATTACTTTACACAAAAAAGCATTAAACATTTTTCTTTCGAAGGTCTATCTACTTAGATTTCATCACCAAGGGGGAAGCTAACTTGGTTTTTTAGCCAAGTATAAACACATGGTTTATGGTATATATTGGAAAAGAACCTAACACCCTTCCCTCTATGGGATTGTTAATTAAGGGGGTAGGACCTAATACCAAGCTAGTACCATCACTAATACAAATCCCTTTCAGCCTAAACTTCCTAAAATTATCAATAAATTCTTTCTAGTTCCTTCTTGCATCTAACTTTCCATCACATTAATTTCCAATTTTATTATAATTTAACAACACTTATGGAATGAAAAATTAGTTAGAATTTACTTTCAATTTTTTTCTTTCTCTTTGACCATTGTATTTTTTATATCAAAACTTACACTATCCATCATTAGTGCAAGGTTTATGTTGTGTGTTCTAATTAAATCAATCAGATTAATCCAATTACTTGTGTTCTTCACTTAATTCACTTAGATATTATCTTGAAAAATCTTTCTCTATTTTTAGAACACTATTATTCCTATTGACATAGTATCTTACAGACTCTTCCTCTTATTTCCCTTCAGTAAATGGTCAACCTGATTGATTGTGTATCTTATTAGACTATTATGTTTCTCATCTTACATTACATAGTAAATTTATCCAAGTTTGTTCTCTTTTTCAAAATATTTCATTTCTTCATCTAAATACATAGTCAACCTATATGACTATATATCCTTCTAGCATATTTTAGTTTTATCCTTTGTAGACCACACTCGACCAGTTTGAATGTGTCTTTTACTTCCTATTATGTGGACCTTTTTCATAGACTTTGTCAACCCAATTGACTCTATATCTGTTAGATGACACTATTCTCTGTGTTTGACTCTGTCTCTATTTTTAATTTTTGATTCTTGACCTTAGATTCTTTATTCAAGCATCACTAAATCCCCTACTAGAATCTTTTTAGATAACCTGAATCCATTTAAACTCTATATGTGATGTTCATTCCTTCTGACCTTCACTACCCAAGAGGATCCTCACTCTTGGAACACCTCTTCTCCTCCCTCATATTTTGATTGCAAAATGGTTCAAATCACTCAAAAATATGAGATTGGTGGCTTAAATCCTTTTCAAACTTATAAAGATAATTTCCATCTTAGAATATCTTACCATAATGTTGGGGAAATTTATACAACCCTAAAAATTAACCCCATAAGAAATATTCCACCTAGTAACCCTCCCCATAATACCAAATTAGGGAATCCTCCTACCAACACCAACCCACAAATTAATATAAATAAAATTATTGCATAAATAGTGTACAAAATTAACATTGTGCAAACATATAACTCCTCTCAAATGATGCAATCATTTGATCAACATGGATAATCAACCTCCTATTCTTCTCCCCCAAAATAATCAAATGTTTATCCCTCAACCTCTTAGATATAATACATGAAACATCATTCCCAAACCCATCATGCATAATAAGATGATTTAACACATTAAAAATAATCCTTTAGACCCTTTATTATATCCATTGATATTGGTAATATATCTTGAACTATTAAATATGATGGGACTAAAGACCCTGTGTCTTTTCTTAAAGCATTCAGTAATCTTTATAAAGAGTGGATCTAAACTAATATATTCAACACAAATAAAATTATAGTTAAAACCTTAAAATTATGATGTATTAGAATGGTATAACCAACATTCCCAACATTCTATGTCGAAACTTGAGGATTTAGTCAACCCTTTAGTTAGACAATTCTAAAATAATGATCTTCTTGATAATTATCTTATACATTTCATCAATGCTAAGCAATATCCTACCAAATCAGCTCATGATTTTATAAAAATATGGAAATATTTGTCTCAAAATCCTAATCAAATCAAGAATAATGATAACTTATTTAAACTTTTCATAATCACATTAACACCTTCACTCCAATACAAGGTTTGAGCTTTTAATCCCCAAACTTTAAATGATTCTCTTGACCAAGATAATCTTCAAGAGTTCCTAATGAAATAGTATTAACCTAACACTAAAATAATCAAGGAATATTCACAACATTCAAATAATATGATATAGGAGTACCCAAACTAGGAGTAGCCAAAGTAGAAAATCCCTAATCTTCCCATAGTCCATTAATCATGCAATGAATGAAAAAAAAATTAGTGCCTTCTACACAATTTGTGTATCCTAATAATCATCCCAAATGGTATGATATCATTCAATTTTATTTGTTTCAAACTGATATAGGTCATTCCCATTAAACATGTTGAGGACTTACAAAAATTGTCATTTATTTTATGCTAGGAGATTCATTCAATCATGATGCCATGATCAAAATTCATTATCAATATTCTGTTAATTCTTCTCAAAATAAAAAATCTTCCAAAGCTTCTTCCTCTAAAAATTTAAAAACTTTCTCTACATTATTATAATCAAATAAGAATATTTGTATAATTGACACTGATTATGATCAATGTTATACCAACTCCCAATATGTAAATTCAAATAAGGTCAACTATTGGTGCAAACTGACCCATAAATATATTGTTACCAAACCAAAGAAACCATAATTATAAGAGCAACTTCTCAAAGATACTACTACCCATGACTTATCTTTAAAAAATAATGAGGAACCACTTCCTCAATCTAAACCTACAACCACTTCTCTTCTTCCTAAACATATATTATACTCCAAGCCTCATGTTAGTTCTTCTTCTTAAAAAATTCATTATAATTTATAAGAGGAAATAAACTCTATGCCTTGAAAAATTCCTCCCATGGAGTTAATTCACACTTACCCTTATCATCATAAATTACTAATACAAAAACTTCAAGAAATTGAAGATCCATCTTCCTTAGAAGAGGAACTACCTTCTCATGAGCCTCAACTAATAGAAGTCTATACCATTGAAAATATTTATCCTTGCTTATAACCTTCGATAGAGTTAATTAATGAAGACATGATCAATGATTAAATTATATCTCAAGTTGATGATCCACCTCTCTTTATCAAAATATATGAAGGGTTGGGAATTAATGTGACATCTCTTTGGATCATTCAAAAACTTAGATATATAGTAAATATCATCTCAAGTAAACTTGTTTAACATGTCATGGATTTGACAAGATCAATAAAAATACACTTGGTTATATTTTTCTCCCTCTTACTATTGATAAAAAATTATACATACTAAGATTATGGTCCTTGATTTAATATTATCTTATAATATACTCCTAGGATGCCTATGGACCCATTGCATTAGGGATATTACCTATTTTTAAATCTAATGTATCAATTTTATTCATGATGGAAAACAATATAAACATGAGACCAATACTAACCCAAGGAGTATACATCTTCCCAATCCTAAATATCAATATTGGATTCCTACTATTCTAAAAATTAATAATGCATGTTTACTTAAATTAATCAATAGTCACTCTTATTGATGCTAATGATGATGATGATGATGATGATGATATAAATGATTTACAAAATACTTGAAATATTACCAAATTACCTCCTTATATTTTAGAGTGGATTCCTCCTTCCTTATTATCTCACGATCATATCATCCCTCTTATTGATGAGATCACTGATTTCCTTCCTCTATGTAATTCACATGAAATAAACATCTTATATAGAAGATTATTTCACTTGTAATGATTATGGAGTGGATAAGATATTTCAAGACCTTTTAACCATGACATAGCCTAAATTTAGCAATCTAGGTGTCTCCCCTTCTGAAGTTACTTTAGAGACACAAACATATAATATCTCTCCAACCTATGATGATAACTACATTATCTCCCAAGCTCAATCAAGAGACTTAGATGTTTAACATTATAAATAAACATTATCTAAAATACAAGATTTTAACTATGATATTTATACCATTTCCATCGATATTGAGGTATAGGTTATGTACCTCCAGTTAATTCCCCACTCCTTAATACTACTTGGGTGATTGAAAAAATATTACCTCTTTCACCTTTGAAACTTTTGAAACCTTATATACCTCCTATTACACCAATTACTCTAAAAAATTATCTACACATCAATGATTTCAAAGCTACACCTATTTTCCAACTAATTAAACATAATCAACCTTACTCCATAGTTTCACCTACTCCCAAGATCACTCTTAATGCCAAGGCCACAAATGTATGACAAATACATTATACATATGACAACCATGGTAACAAAATAATTGATATTAAAGTAGATGTGGAATATTATGGACCTCTACCTAACTTACTTAGCAATGAGGCTATCTTTGAATTGATCCATGGCTAAGAAATTATGGACCTCTACCCATGTTACCTAGTAATGAGGCTATCTTTGAATTGATCCATGGCTGAGAACCTCAACTTCCTTGGAAACATCATAGACTTGGAAATTTTAAGTGAAAATCCCATCATTTTAATGACTTAATTTCTGGCATTGATCTTAAAATCAATCCTATTTCATCTCTTCTCCATGCACCATATCATTTTCAAGATGGAAATGACATGATTATTAAGGAAACCATGAGAATAGAATTTATCACACCCTCATGTCCTTGACCTATCAATGTTTCTAGAGAACTCATGTTGAATGATCATGATAACTTCAATATATTATTTGATAAATATTGTGATAATCCCACTTGGTCATAAGAGGACATGCCTGATATTGATCTTAGTACTCTAGTGTACAACATAATCACATACCTTGATGCTAAACTTGTTTAGCAAAAATAACATAAATTTCCCCTAAAGTTTCCACCCTATGTCATAAAGAAATTATCAAACTATTATATGCCAAGTTTTTTAAACTTGTGGATTATTTTGAATGGGTGTCAAACATTTTTCCCATTCACAAAAAGTTACCATGGTTATTCATTTTCATCAACTTACACAACCTCAACCTCACCTATCGCAAGGATAATTTTCCATTACCTTCGATAGATTCCATCATCAGTTACACTATTAGATACAAACTATTATCCTTCATGTATGGTTTTGGGCTACAACAAAATTCATATCACCCCTAAAGGCCAACAAGACAACTTTCACTATATAATGAGGTAATTATTACTATACTAAAATGCCCTTCAGACCTTAAAATGCTAAAGGTACCAATAAAAATTATATGTCCCACATTTTTCATGACCTTATCCATAAAATTGTGGAAACCTATGTGGATGATCTCATTGCCAAATCCAAAATTTTTAAAACCCATCTTTTTGATCTCACCATCATCTTTGATCGACTCATCAAATATAAAGTTAGACTCAACCCCTAAAATGTGTTTTTAGCATTACGTATAGTAAAATTTTAGGGTTCTTATCTCTATTTATGGTATTGATGTCAATACCACCAAAATCAATGCTATAATAAAAATGCCTATTCCTCATTCCATTATAGACATTAATACTTACCTCGACAAGCTTGGGACAATCTAATGATTTATCCCTGAAATGGCTTATTAAATTTATTCTATTAATTCTATTATTAAGAAAGGTAATACTTTAGAATGGATTGGTCATTATAAAAATGCATTTGAAAAACATGAAATAATGATTAATCCATATATGTACCCTTCATCCACCTTACAATGATCATATTATGATTTTTACAGTTCTTTAACACCCATATCAGTTGGGGAAATGCTTGCCCAACATGTTGATAATGGAAGAGGATATGTTATCTAATATATTAGTTAAGGCCTCATCTATTATGAAAAATGTTATACGAAAGTATAATGTGATTGCCTTGATATATATTATATAGCTAAAAAACTTAGTCAATACATGTTATATCAAACAACTTATGTCATAGTTCATTCTGACCTACTTCATCACTTTTTATCTAAAGACTTTTTACCTAGAAATAGAATTGGAAAGTGGATGGTTATATTAATGGAATTTAACCTTCACATCATCATGAAAATTTATATCAAAGGGTAAGTCATTATTGATTATATTGTAATGGCACCCATACCCACTACCAATCATCTTGAAGATAGTCTCCCCGATGATAACATTCTTTATATTAAAGGTCTCAATTAGGATAAATATCTTAAAGATTACTTTCATAACTTCACTCCTAATTTAGAATTAACTAATCAAGAAGATACCTATGTATTTCTTGATACTAAAAAATCCAATGTATTTATTGAATAAATTCCAAAAAATCAATGTTGATTTGCATGAAGATGTCTGGACCCTACATTTTAATGGTACCAAATGTCTCCAAGGACTGGGGCAGGTTGTATTCTGATTAGTCCTCATGATAAAATTATCCCTTTGGAATTTAGGCTAAACTTTGATGTCACTAATAACATGGTAGAATATGAAGCATATATCTTAGGCATGAGAGTGAAACTTGACATAGATATTGCATATATGCACACTTTGGGTGAATCCTAACTCATCTTCCATAAGGTTAATGGAAATTATCAATGTAAAAGTGAAAATATTATCACTTATCATCAAATGGCCATGACCCTCACAAAATGTTTCACTTATTTTACCATCAAGATCATGTTAAGAGATCAAAAATCTATCAGTTGACTCTCTTCCTTATTCAACATCTTTAATTCATCTACATCAAGTTTTCAATTATTCTAAATTTATTATTCAAATAAGAAAGTCCCCATCTTCTATCCAACTGCAAGAGTTACTTATCTATCACATTAAAGGTCTCACCTTATGATAGATCCAATGGTATGATTACATTATCCAATTACTCAAAAATAAAAATTATCCTCTAAACATGGATTCTCATTAAAAAACTAGAATTCACAAAAAAGTCTTCAAATATGTCTTTCAGTATAAACACCATTTATTATTGTAATGCTAAAAGTACCCTAATTTGATATGTCATGAAGGAATAGCTCTCTACTCTCCTTGATCAATCACATGGGGGAATTTTTGGTGATCACTATAATGGACTAATAAAACATTCAAATTCTTATGGATTGGATACTTTTGGCCTACTCTTGGAAAGGATCCTAGCGGTTTCACTAAAAAGTGTAGTCCTTACTAACTCCATGATGATATAATCCATTAACCATGAGATGAGCTCCAAACTATGGAATATCCTTGGCCATTTTCCATGTGGGCATTAGATCTCATCAAAAAACTACCTAGATCACAAGATGGCCATGTTTTTATCATCATGGATGATGAATATTTTACCAAATGAGTAGAATCCATGGCTCTTATCCACATCATAGGAACTACTATTTCTAATTTTATCCTTAAATGAATCATTTATCATTTTGGAGTTCTAGATACAATCATTTTTTATAATGGCAGCAATTTCAAGAATAAGGACATAAAGTAGTTATGTGCTAAATTCAATATATCTCATAAATTATCCACACCTTATCATCCACAGTGCTATGGCCAAGATGGGGCCACAAATAAAATTCTAAATAAAATACTTTAAAAGACCATCATTGAAACTTTCATGGATTGGCATCTTCATTTATATCATACATTTTGGGTCTATTATACTAGCATTCATACTACCAATGGGCAACACTATCCTCTCTACTCTATGGTTCTGAGTCTTTCCTCCCATTATATTTTGAAATTCCCTCCTTATGTATATCTCTTCATGGTATCGTACCCAATGATTAATTATGTGAATCCTACCATGATGCTCTTGATATTCTTGATGAACACCATTTAGCTAATCTGCAACATAATTGCTAATACAATGTTTGTATTGCCAAATAACATAATAAAACTATTTATGTTTCACTTTTAATGTTTGTGATCTAGTAATTAAATTAGACTATACCCATTATAAATAACAAAAATACACCCAAAAATGTTTTGATCTTTATTTAGTGAAATATATCCTTGGTCCTAATACCTATCACCTATAAACTAATTAAGGTCATGTTTTCACAGAGCCCAATAATGCACAATTCTTGAATAAATACTTTGCTCATATCTTTTCCTTATAATATTTATATATTTTATCCATTTAACACTCTATATAGGATTTTTGCATGGGTCTCACCCTCTATAATAGTATTCTCTTTCCTCAAACCTTAGTACCTTAGTTCATTTTCTTGTTCCTTTGGTTTCATTTTATCTTGAGTTGCCTTGTAATACCATGAATAGGACCTAGTATTCCTCATGATTTTTTTTCATTTTTATTGACTTGTTATTTCCTAATACTTTTTTTACCCTCTCAAGTTTATTTTTTATGAGTTACAGTGTAAGACCATGGATAGGACTATGCCTTCCTCATAAATACCATTTTTCCTATTTTTTTCAAATGATTTGTTTGTTATTTTGTTTTTCTCTTTTATGAGATGCAGTTTAAAACCATGGATAGTACAAAGCCTTCCTCACAAAATTCCATTTTTACTTTTATTTCACCCTCTTAGGTTTTTTATTTTATGATTTATAGTGTAGGACTATGGATAGGACCATTATATATTCATTAAATCACTATTTTATTCCAAAAACACCCTTTATTCAACTAAGTGTTAATTTTCTAGAATGTTTTGAAATGGTTACAAGTTTGTGATCCCATATACTCAGGTTCAATTTTTATTTCTTTTATAATTAAAAATTGAATGATAAAATGTGTTAGCATGTTTCCCTAAAATTACATACATTATTATGATGATGAATAATAATTACCTATCATTATATCCATTTTCACATTTGTCACATTTTCTGAGATTTGAAGTGATTCAATTTTTTTCATCTTTTATTCCTTTAGATTTCCTTTCCTTCATTTCACTTTGGATAACACAAGGTGAAAGTAAATATAACACTCTTATTTCACATGAATAAGTAATAATCTTAGACACCATGATCTCTAAGTTCTATTTAATAGCAACCAAGTCCCAATTTTTCAAATGATAGTCATTTTTAGCACCCATGTTTGGTATTCTGAATATGTATGGAGGAGGAATAGAAAAAACCATCAAAAGTTAAAATCCAAATCATTTGAAATAAGAGGAAATGAAAAGGAAACATATTAAGTAAAAATTCAAAATCACATTAAAAGACATGATTAATATCACATATCCTATGTCTAATCATAGATCAAAATCCATAGTTGGCCTCATGATAGATCCAATGTCCATTGGGGTATGATAGGCTAGTAGATTGGGATAAGAGAATTCAAAATAATATATGGTAATAGCTACTTTCTCACATAAGTAACCAATATTCATATTATATTGATGGCTCTATAAAGGGTCATAAATAATTGGGAACACATTTTAGGAAGGTATATCCATTTTAAATTTCATGCACATAGCCTTCATGGGATGATATTCATACTTTATTTGGAGACCTAAGATTTGTGTGGTTAGGAAAAGTTATTCAGAGTCCTTAATGTTAATAGTATTATTGTTTTTACAAACTTAATTTAAGCGTCTTGACTTCAATAAAGGTTTTCTATACCTTTATTTTCACTTCATTTCTCCACTACCCTTTTCATCTTCCTCCTTTATAGGCAAGTTTGATTCTAAATCCATTTTCCCACTTATTTTGTTCCCTATTTTTCACATGTTATCACTACTTTGTTTTGGTTTTATATATATTTTAGAAAAAAACAATATGATTGAGTGACTATGGATTAATTTTTGTATACCATAGATTTACATATTTAGAATCAACTTGTTTAATTTTAAATATTTACATTATTGTATTTCTTTTTTTAGATAACTGCATTTGTTTCTATTTTCAGTACTTTTTCCATTTTTGAGTGAGGTTGGCTTGTTACTTATCACTCACAAATTTTGTGTTAGATGTATCTAATAAGAGAGAGGGGTGAATAAGTATACAATAACACATATTAAATTCCAAAACCATTCCATCATACATAAACTTGATCTAGCAACATCATCATGGAAGCACATACATACAAAGCATGAAAAAAGATCTAGATCACATGAACAAAATAGATATGTGTGAAACCCTCAAGGGGGATAAAACCCACTAAAACATAAAGGATGGAATATATTCCTATAATTACAAGATCCAAATTTAGACCAACACCAACTGGTCAATGGACACCCACCCCTCAATTTAGTCAAGCGCCTGCTTGACCTTTAACTAGCTCCAACTAGCTAGGAGGCTATAACTCCATAGACAACCAAGCACCAAATTATCTACCTATAATATTATATCAACCTTTTATATAATTTATTATACACCTTATTATGAGATTATATTTCTTGAACTCTTGTTTAGCCTTTAGCTCTCTCAAACAACCTTTAGGGCTTACTTGCTCAACTATCCTCTTTTAGGATTATTAGGTCTAATGACATGTTTATTCACCTTCACCAACTTTATTAGACAATAATGAATAATAATATTCACTATATTATTGTCCTTAATTACATATACATTTTATTTCAAAGGTTCTCTACCTTGTCTTTCACCTTACACACACCACCACCTCAAATAGGCTAATTAGGCCTAGTATTTATACCACTATCTTGGTCTAACCCATCATGGTCAGCCAAGATGATTTTAATACTTTAAATACAGTTAAAATATATTCATACACATGTTACATGTTATAAACATATTATTTATAGTTTTACCATTACTTCATTATCCCCAAACCACCATAAGGCCTGAGTGAGACCTAAAGCAATTAGGCCTACTCATTGATGCATTATAACTTAGACTCCTTGGTCCACATTTATCCTCTATAAATTATTAAAAAAACATAAAACATGTCACAAATAAACCCATTCTCACTCCATAAAGTTACATGCCACCTATAACTCAAAATTACACCTTGAACCTATCAATTAGGTCTCTTTGATCTTTAGGCTTCATATACAAAAAACACAGTCTTAGACTTCTGAAGTATACCATCACTTTTATAAAATAAAAAAATTATAAAATAATATTTATGTAACCTACAAGATATTTTAAACACCTCCATTCACCTTAGACATTCCAATAGAAACCAATAGACCTCAATACCTTTCTCAAGATGACCACTCAGACTGGTCATATATAGTCAAATTACAATCAAATCATTTTGACTATATATAATCTATTAGGGAAATAAAATGACATAAAAAACTTATAATAATTATTATAGACTTATATAATAACATAAAACTCATTTTATGCTACAACACTTCTCAAAAAAAATCAAACTTACTCCTTTAAAATGATCACTTAGACTACCTATAGCTTCAAATAGTATAGTCATGTAGATGTTATTATCTAGAACATGAAATAAAACTTTAGTTACATATAATACGCATTAATATATTTTTTAAGATCTCTATATCACTCTCAAGTAGATATTTTTCTTTTTTTATTATCATCCATTGGTATAATAAACCAATTCCTCATATCACTATCTCACAGTCTTCACTACTTAGATAATCTACTTTTAAAGTGTTATTTCAATTCTATTTGAGTAACATCACCACTTTAAAATCAATTAAAAATAGCTAATAGTTCTTAAAATATATCCCAAGTCATTTTATTCATCCCTACTCACTTAAAACACTTCCCTAAACACATATTCACTCTACCTAGATATTGTTCACTATTTTCACCATTTGAATTCTAGCAACTAACATAATTGAATTATAAAAATTATTGAAGCATAAGATTAAACATTAAAAAATTACTTCATGGAATTTTATAATGATTCTATATATTTAACCTTCATTCACTTTCAAGTGTTGACTCAGTCAACCCTTCTTTCAGCACTAATTTCTCTAGAAACAAGCTTTTTTTATACCTTTTGCTCACTACCCTAACAAACTAATACCACATATATGTACATGGAAAATTCCTATACATATTTTTAATATTAAAAATTGGTCAAAAAATTCATTATAGGCCATATCCAACAAGCTTTCTCCCATCAAGTCATTGTAAGGGTTTAAAGGAGGGTTTTGACTAATTTACATTCTTAACGAGTGATCATAAATATTTATCCCTAAATACAATAAAAATGAATTTAAATACTTATTGGGTACATATTAAACCTCTCTAAAAATTCTTAGGTTACCATGAAAACTTTAAATGTGTCAATGAGCAATTAAAATTTCTTCTTGAGTTAGGAATCTTTTGTTCTAAATGCACAAATGTCCTTCCAACATTGTTTATTGATTTATCTTCCTCATAAAGACCTAAAAATTGGTAAAATAATTTAAAACAAAATATAACACATCATAACATTAATATTTTATCTATATTATCTTTAAAATATAACTTGACCCACCATTTGGTCCTCATTAGGTCTCTACTTACAAACTAGGTCTCAACCTTGACCTTGATACCACCTTGAAGCCTCATAAAATGTTCTCACCACCTCAGGAATATGTCATATGATCTAATTTCATTTTATACATCTTCCCTCCATTTTCTCCCTAGTCTCAACATTATCAACATACTATGATACATCTAATTAACATGCCTCATTAGGCCATTTACTCATCTTCTATCTCACATGCACCAAAACCTCCTTACAAAAATCCAAGCTCAGGATCATCCATACATAAATGATACAATAAATTTATCATTACCCTTGACATAATTACACACATGACATCAAGCCTTTGAAATCAATGACAACACACTTGCCAACATGGTGTTTTTTCTTTCATGCACTTTTTCTAGTGATGATTAAGTAAGGATTATTACTGATCACTCATCAATGTCATTTTATGATTGCTTACCCATATTTTTTAATTAAGTATTGTTACTAATTTCACATTGATTTTTTATTACCATTTTTACTTGTATCCTTGGTTTTACTTGGTTTATTTGACTTTCTCACTTAAAGTTTAATTATTTGAGTTTTTCAGTTATTTAGTAGCCTTGGACTTTTGGTTACCCACTTTAATATAATTTTAGCTTAGTCATTTGGTCCTAACTTAACATTTGTCACCCCAACTTACCAAATTTCCAAATACATCATGCCTACATTGTTTCAATTATCTTGGCTTTCCTGCATTTGTTTATTTTTTCTCTTTAGTTTTATATCTTTGGGTTTGTTCAAAGTAGTATCTACACCCTCCACAATCAAAACTAAAAACACAATAGACAACCATATAAATATAAAGGTAAGTTAAGGTATACATACATTTCTTTTATTTTTAGTTATTTTTGTATTTGTCATTTAATTTTAATTATTTTATGCTTTAAAATACTACTATTTCTTTAGCTTTGGTGTTGTGTATTATTATGTTATTTTATAAAATCACCATATCATGCTACATCTAAGTGATATGGGATGATATTTGAGTGGGGTATATGTATACACATAATATTTTCAAATTTTATCAATTAATGATGTTTTTTCTCCTGCAAGAACTTGTCAAGTCTCAATCTCTCCGAGTGCATGTATTAAAGGGTGAATTGAGAAAGGGATGGGCATATCATTGGTGCTTCTCAATATTATTTTCCCCCATACCACCACTTTAAATCAATCTAAACTTATCCTATACACATACCTAAACTTTGAAACTTCTCTTACACACTCCTCTAAGCAATTCACCACCTTACATAGCCCCTACCTAAGCCTAAAACCCTTTTTAACATTTATGGTACACTATAAAATTGGGATAACCCCATATTTTATTTTTTAAAAACATGTTATGGGTATAGATTAGCCTTGGACAACCTATACTAGGACCTGAAATATTTTTTTGAAATAAAGATACAAATTCAAATTGGGTTGAGCATGTTGGCTAAACTTTTGGATAGGTTTAGGGTTAGATTAAACTATATATACACATTAATTTCACCATTTATTAGTGATAAAAAGATTTAATTATTCATTGTCACTTCTTTACAATATGATATTTGACCATTCTACTTGAGGAGTTATTGATTAGGGTTTATACATGGAGAAAAATATTGTCTTATGTAAAAGTTTAGGATACCTAGTCATTTTTCAGTGATCCTTACAAACCACAATGACCTTTGGTGAATCACCTTTGGCCAAGGGAGAGATTGAGTCTCAATGGATTCATTTTCAAGGTAAGTATATCTAATTTTACTCCTCTATTTTAGTAGATATATGTAGAATAAGTAATGGGTTTTGAATATATTGATCTCTCCATACATTTGGGTTTTATCTATGCATAGATTAATTAGGATTTTATTATGCATGTCTATTTTTATGTGTATTACACCAAATTTGTGCCAAAATCTTTTGTGAACACTAGATTAGATGTATATTTATTGTAATTTACTTAGTGAATATGAAAACATAAGACTTATCTAGGTTTATTGCATAGTGTTGCTTGACTATATGATTTATAACCCTCTCTAGTGATGTTATTGTGGTAGGATATCCCTTGGTTAGGTATACCAGATCCATATTAGTCATGAACCTAAATATCTAATATATCAATAATTAAAAGTGTAATTAGGATTTATCTTCTTTGAGATAGGATTGATTAATAGGTTGTTGAGACCAATACCCCCTATATATTTATTTTTGAAAAGGGGACCCTTGTAATTATTTCAAAAATCTATGTATTATGGAATAAGTGTGAAATATTGTTTGATCTTGAATTTTAAAGGAAAATAAATTTTAAAAAGGACATGATCATTGGTGTATCTTATTATGATCATGTTTTATGGATTAATGTTACTAATAATTATTTTCAAGGTGATTAATTATAGGTTCCATAGAAGAAGCCAGGGTTCCCAAGAAGTAAACCCTAAGGGTTTGAATTTAAACATTCACAAGAAATTTAGTGAGAAATCTTATTTCTTTTCAGTTAAAACAACCTTAAGTCTAACTTTATAAAAAGATTCAATTATGTTTTTAAACATGAATGAATATTAATGTAAAATCATGACTTAAACCTTGACCTTTTTCCTTTTAAAACCCAAGATCCCTTTCGGATTAAATAAGTCTTATTAAGGTTTAAGTTTATTTGTGTTTTTAAACATGAACAACTCTTAAAGGTCTAAACCTTAGGCTAAACCTTTATATCTGTGTGTGTGTGTGTGTGTGTGTGTGTGTGTGTGTGTGTGTGTGTGTGTGTGTATATATGTATATATATATATGTGTGTGTGTGTATATATATATATGTATATATATGTATATATGTGTATATATATATATGTATATGTATATATATATGTGTGTGTATATATATGTATATGTGTATATATATACATGTGTCATGTCCCCTTTTTAGTTGACATGTGCAGAGTAGATGATTAGCCTATTATGCGACCCTCGTAGGCTGATGGGATGGATAGAGGGTCTTGATGGAGCTAGGCTTGGCTTTCATTCGGGCTCGTTCAGACATGAATTAAGGGAGATATTAATATTTGATTGATTTAATCAAATATTAATTAGTTGGTCTAATTTTAATTAAATATTAATTAATTATTAATTATTAATATTTTGGTCTAATTTTAAGACCTTAGTTCTAATTTAAGAAGCCCTAAGTCTAATTTGAGGAAATCTAATTTTAGCAAGCACACCTTTGGAGGGTATAAGTGTTTCTCATGGGAGAGAGTTTGTATTCATGAATTGATTATTGATTTTGCTAAGAATTCTTCTGTGAAGACTGAGCCAAGGGTTCCAGGATTCCATTTGCATTGAAGAACGTCAACTCTTCATTGTGTGCGACTCAGAGGTTGTGAGAGATCAGCAGATCTATTGCCAAATTGAGAGATAACTTCATAAAGGAGTTATCATAGGGGTTTACAAGTTTGAGAGATAACTTCATACAGAAGCTATCACAAGGGTTCATAAGTATTTCTTTATTTTGGGTTTGATTCAATTATTATCTAGATATAGATCTTTGTATTAGCCCATAGTTTTCTAGAGCAGGATCAAGCATACAGATTGTGCTATATTGGTAGTCATACGAAGTCTGTATAGATATGTGAAAAGTTCATAAGCATCAGCAGATTTGCTCAGACACTGACATTGGTAGGTAGAACCCTACAGAGACCGACATCGGTTGACATCTCACTGACGTTGGCAATTTAACGATCCCAGTCGACTGACGACGGTAGTATAACTAATGTCGGCGACTGTGTTTTTACACAGCAGGTCGAGACATACTAGATCCAAATTTATTTCCCAGTTTTGTAGAATACTCAGGCTATTAAGGCCATATTTTCAATATTCATTGTATACCTGATAGAGGTCCTCTATTGTAAGCATATGAGCAAATAAATAAGAGATTATACTATTATTTATTTATCTATTTGAAGATATTTTGTAGAAATATAGATAAGCAATTTAGAGCTTTTATTTTGGTATTAAAAGGGATATTACAGTGGTATCAGAGCTAAATCCTGCCATCTTGAGGGGTTGACAATCTTATGTAACCACAAGAGTTGGGACCACATAGGTATTTCATGCACAGTAGAGCTTTGCTTGAAGGCACTCAAGTTTTAGAATACCAGTCGGAAGACATGGGTGACGATATTGACAGGTCCCATATTCCTCACTATCCTAAAGATCAAGATGATGCATAGGTTTTACTTACTCTTATAAAACTATGAGAAGGGCAAAGGTAGAATAACGAAGTATTACATTAGTTGGCAGCAACACTATCGAGATTGGGTACTCTGAGGAGACACTCCCCACATTGTGATGATGTCAGGAGTGATGCAGGATCATAGAGAGCCCTTAGGACTACTTCTCATACAGCTAATAGACCTACTAGGCCTACCTTTGTGGGATAGGAGGCTGAGGAGGTGATAGCAAGTGAGGAGCATGAGGAGTCATTTACATACACACTTATGGCAGTGACTGATGAGTGGTAGTTATTACCACCTGTGGTCAGGGAGATGATTACTTTTGACTGATTCATCACACAAAGGAAAGAACATTATCGAGGTCGATAGAATGGGAGACCAAGACCCCAGAACAATGATTTGAAGCATGCTACAAGTAGGCTCACACTAGTGATGTTTGATGGTAGTGGTAAGGTGACAGCACAGGCCTGGGTTAGTAAGCTTGATACATTTCTCACATTGCGACCAATGGCTAAGGAAGATGCTATCAGATATGTGACACTACATCTTGAGGGAGTAGCTCACGATTGGTGGCACCATGGGATGCTGACACTCCATCATGATCGGATCACATCTTATTAGGAGTTTGTGGATAGGCTAGTAGAGCATTTTGACAGGAGAGATCTAGAGTCCTATTTCTGAGAGTTGGCATAGTTGTGCCAGAGTGGCAGTCTAGAGTCTTACATTTGTGACTTCTAGAAGTTATCAGTTATGGTTCCTGACATTTCAGAGAGGTGACTTGTAGTACTCTTCATGGAGGGATTGATAGAACCATTGAGAGGTTAGATCAAAGGCTTCGATCCTCCTTCATTATAGGTAGCTATGAAGAAGGCATGTAGCATGGAGATGGCAGCCCCATCTAGTAAATTTAACTCCAGAGGTACTTCTTCATCTAGGGACCATAAGTGCTCTAACGGAGATAGAGAGGGATTAGATTTTAACATAGATAAATTAGGTGTTAAAAATGATTCAAAGGCCAACCCAACAACACCACCATTGGATAGAGAGGCACTTAATGATCTATGCAGGAAGAAGCTTTGCTTCTCCTGCAAAGGTCCATATGATATCCATCACGATTGCCCTTTGAGGCTTAAGGGCAAGGCAAATCATGTGTTGTGGGCTTATTATGAGGATTCAGATTTAGAGGATTCCAAATAGTATAATAGTTCTAAGGGGGCAAAGGTAGAGGCTTCAAAGCCTAAGGTAGATACAGAGTTAGAGCTTCATATATAAGAGGCACGCTTATCTAGCATTTAGTCGGATGAGTCATTCAGACTCCGTGGAGTTTTGGTAGGGTAGAAGGTCATCACCCTTCTTGATATAGGAGCCACACATAATTTCATAGATGCTATATTTGTGGAGAAGCGTGGGCTTACTACCAAAGATTTTGAGGGCATCAGAGTTAAGGTAGCCGATGGCCACACTCTTAGGTGTGAGCGTATGATTAGAGACCTCCCATTGTGCTTGAACAACTATGAGTTCAAGGCTGATTATTATGTAGTGAACATGGGGGATATAGACTTAGTCTTGGGTATGAAGTGGCTTCATTCATTTGAGGAAGTTACTCTTCATCTCAAGGACATGGAAGTTCACTTTGATGTTGATGGGAAGACACATATTCTTAAGGCAATATGGGGTAGGAGCTTCAAATATATGTTTTTTCATTAGATGGAGAGGCTCATACGACATGACATGATTGAGTACGCTACTGAGTACACATTGGCACCAATACAAGAGAGACATGTGGATGAGCTTTGTCTTGAGGTGAGTTCAATTCAGGAGTTAGCACGTGTGGTAGAGTCTCAACTTTCTTTTACAGATGGGTCACATGTTGATGATGATATGAGTATGTCTAGCATTCACCCTCTAGATTTAGATATTGTAGTGGGTATAAGATACAGGGATGATGTGATGCCATTGGATGAGAGTGGTGATGGACATGGCATGGAGTTTGTGTTGGTTAACAGTAGTGTAGATCGAGACTTCATCTGGGATCCAGGGGGATTGATTGGTCTATCATTCAGTGATTGCTTGAGGGCAAGCAATTTTAGGAGGGCCAGATTGTCATGTCCACTTTTTAGTTGACATGTGCAGAGTAGATGATTAGCCTATTATGCGACCCTCGTAGGCTAATGGGATGGATAGAGGGTCTTGATGGAGCTAAGCTTGGCTTTCGTTTGGGCTTGTTTGGACATGAATTAAGGGAGATATTAATATTTGATTGATTTAATCAAATATTAGTTATTTGGTCTAATTTTAATTAAATATTAATTAATTATTAATTATTAATATTTTGGTCTAATTTTAAGATCCTAGTTCTAGTTTAAGAAGCCCTAAATCTAATTTAAGGAAATCTAATTTTAGCAAGCACACCTTTGGAGGGTATAAGGGTTTCTCATTGGAGAGAGTTTGTATTCATGAATTGATTATTGATTTTGCTAAGAATTCTTCTATGAAGATTGAGCCAAGGGTTCAAGGATTCCATTTGCATTGAAGAACGTCAACTTTTCATTATGTGTGATTTAGAGGTTGTGAGAGATCAGCCGATCTATTGCCAAATTGAGAGATAACTTCATACAGGAGTTATCACAGGGGTTTAAAAGTTTGAGAGATAACTTCATACAGAAGCTATCACAAGGGTTCACACGTATTTATTTATTTTGGGTTTGCTTCAATTATTATCTAGATATAGATCTTTTTATTGGCCCATAGTTTTCCAGAGCAGGATCAAGCATACAGATTGTGCTATATTGGCGGTCGTACAAAGTCTATACAAATCTGTGAAAAATCCGTAAGCATTAATAAATTCACTTAAACACCGACATCGGTAGGCAAAACCCTACAGAGACCGACATCAGCTGACATCTCATCGATGTTGGCAGTTTAACGACCCCAGTCGACTGACAACGGCAGTATAACCGACGTTGGCAACTATGTTTTTACACAGTAGGCTGAGACATACCAGATCTAGATTTATTTCTTAGTTTTATAGAATACTCAAGCTATTAAGGCCGTATTTTCAATATTCATTATATAACTGACAGAGGTCCTCTATTGTAAGCATATGAGAAAATAAATAAGAGATTATACTGTGATTTATTTATCTATTTGAAGATATTTTGCAAAAATACATATAAGCAATTCCAAGCTTTTGTTTTGGTATTCGAAGGGATATTACATGTATATATATATATATATATATATATATATATATATATATATATATATGTATATATGTATATATGTATGCATGTATATATGTATATATATATGTATATGTATATGTATATATATATATGTATGGATATATATATATATATATCTATATATATATATATATGTATATACATACATATATATATATACATACATATATATATATATATATATGTATATATATATGTATGTATCTATATATATATATATATATATATGTATGTATATACACACACACATATATATATATATATATCAATTTTAACTTAAAACTAATGCACTTTTGTGGATTTGACACTTCTCACTTAATAAAAGGATTTGATCCAATAGTGTGAATCAAAGCCAACACCCAAAAGGACACCAATCACTATCAAGTACTTAGATTATGATCTAATGGTCCTCACTACCTTGAAAGCTTTAATCTGATAGCACTCATTGATACCATATCCTCACGAACTCTTGAGGGTTTTACACATGGAATTTGGTTATTGGATCAATAAATTCCATTGTCTTAAATTTGATAGGTTTTCTCCCATCACTTGATGTCTATGAGGACATATTTGATGTGATCGAACCTGTCAAATTTAACCTAAACAATACCTAAAGCCTTGGGAAGTCCCAAGGGCTTTACTAGTAGAATTTAGTTATTGAATCAATAAATTTTGTTATCTTAAATTTGATAGGTTCACTCCCATTATTTGATATATGTGAAGACATAGTTGACGTTATCAAACCCATCAAATTTAACCTAGATAATCCCCAAAGCCTTAGGAAATCCCAAGGGATTTACAAGTGGCATTCAATTATTAGATCAATAAATTCCATTATCTTAAATTTGATAGGTTTGCTCCCATCATTTGACATCTATGAGGATGTAATTGACATGATTGAACCTATCAAATTTAACATAGATAATTTTTAAATCCTAAACAAAGAGGGCATTTGTAAAGAACCTTTTAATAAATTCATAGATTTTTACGTAAGCAAACTTAGCATATAAAGACTTCAACCTGAGTCATTTTGTGTTTTTTTAACATAAAATTCTAAATGTCATCTTTAATCCTAAGTTTCATATAATCATGAAACTATTTAAAATTTCATTATCTTATAGGATCCAGCATCGATCTCTTGTTCATTAGATTTTATCCAATGGTGCATCAAGCTTGAATCCATTAAAAAATTCATATAGTTAATGATTTGAACCTAGCCAAGATCCAATGGTGATCACTTGCTCACTAGATTTGATCTAATGGTGTGACAAATTTGAATACTTTTGAAAGCCCCCATGAGCTTGACACATGGCACAATTAGTGATCTCAAATATTAAAGGACCAATGAAATGCAAGGATAGGGATTCATTTTTTCAAATAAAAATAAAGAGGACTTTCAAAAGCTAATAAATAATCTTCAACTAAAATTTATGAAATTTTCCATGAAAGGCATGGAACCCCACCGCATATGTTCTACATAAGTATGGAGGATTAAAATGAAAGATATCTTATGCTTGAAAGTGCATAATACATGAGAATCAGGTCCCATCAAGTCTGTGGCATGTATGAGATCAAGATTTGGATATTTATGCCATTAAATTAAAAAACCTTGAACCCTCTATAAAGAAGGAATTAAGCTAGTTCAATTGATCACATAGCAATCAAAGTAAGTACAACTTGTATTTAGATCAAGTACCTTAGTGAGATCTTTGTTTTCATCAACTATAATTTAGTGTTATCAATGGTGGTAGGTGGGCAATAGATGAAAATTGAAGTGGAACTCTATCTAACTTCAGATGGTGAAGGAAGGATCTTTGGAGATATAGAGTTACATTTGACAGCCTTGAATGTACATGGAATCAAGAATTGGTTTGAATAATTCTTCTTTATATAGGAGTTACAACCAATTTCCTAAGAGGAAAAGAGGAATGCTATGGTGCACCAAAGATACAAAGACCTAGTATCAATTCACCTAGTAGGCCTTCCCCATGTAGTTGCTAAACTAGAGGTAATGCATTGCATTGAAATTTGTGTTCTTATTTTTTTACTATAGAATAAATATGGAATTGATTATTCATGAAGGAAGCACTAAGAAATTTACATGTATATCTCCCATGGCCTTTGAGTTTTATGACAAGCCCCCTTTGCCTCATGTTGATCTACCATCCTTGAGGGAATGGAAAAATTCCCAAAACATTGATTCAATCCTCTCGCCTTGGTTAATCTAAGATTCCCATGTTTTTATGTTCCCTAATGGTGAAATTCCTATTACCCAATATGGAAGGGTGTTATCATAGCTATGACCTTATTAAATAGAGCCTTTGGTGCCTCTTCTACTACTTATTTGAGTAAGGTTTGGGTATATTATGTCCATTTCATGTTGGAGTGGAAATTAACCCCTCCAAATAAAGACCTAATAAGTTTTTTCTTGGCCAAACAATTTACAACCATTAAGAGAAAGACCTCCAAGCAATTATTTATGATGTCTTACCTCTTGGATTCACTCCTAGCCTCTATTAATTTCCTTGGCATCTAAAATTGGTCCCTTGATGGTATAACTACCATTTCCCATCATTAATCCAAATTATATATATTCAAATACAAGAATCACAAGTAATTCATCTGTGATGGTCTCTTCCCAGTTATTTTTAAGGCAATCTCTAGTATCCTTATGCCCAAGCTTCATCCTCTAATAAAAATACAGGTGGATACCATGGGGATGTGTGGTTTTATCTTGATTGAACTATAATAAAGATAGAAGTAATTATGGTCCAACCATATTGATTACCTATATATGTTCCTAGTAAGCTTATAGAGTAAGAAATTTCTTATCAAATCATTTAGGGAAAGGATTGGATATGCAATAAGAATGAGGAGGCTCAATTTCATCCCTTTCCACTGGACATTCATAGAATTATAATCAAGGATTGGAAATAGTTGGAGATCATGGTGGTGCATAAGAACTATTTTGATTTCTAAATAGATGAATTTAAGATGTGGGACCCCAATGATAGAGTGTCTAACCATATTCAGGATAAAAAGGTCCCAAAGATTGAGTAAAAAAATCAACCAGGTGTGGGAGATGGTATTTAAACAAAGGCAAGGAACTTTGAAGAATCCTTGTCTAGGATTAAACTATAAAACATCAAATTAGAACATAGGATGGTCAGGGATAATAACCCCTTAAGAGAAATATGGAAACTACATCCCTTGCATTACCACTTATTTTTATGACCATCTGAGATTGCACATGAAGAGCCACCTATTGTATGACAATCTTTTGAGCCTCAGTAGACAGAAATGACAAAGTAACCTTAGGTTGGGAAACCTAAGGATGTAAAAGGATAGGGTAAAGATGTGATTCAAGAGTCTAGCATAGAACATAGACCTATTGAAGGTCCCCAAATTTAGGCACCCCCACCAAGGACTTCTTCCCTAGTAGAGGTTATTAGCATGATTTCTTTAAAAACTAGAGAAATAGTGGAAAGTGATCTTATTAACATCACAAATACTTATGGTTCTGATAAGGAAGAGGATCCATCTGAGAAAGAAAGAAAAGAATTAGTTTCATTAGATGGAGGAAATGTTGATCATGCCTATCTTTTGAGATGGGGGTGAATTAGTAGATCTAAAAAACTAGTTACTTACAACTTTCAAAAAGAATTTTAAAAATATGCAAACATAAACACATAAAAGATAAATAACACAATCATAAAAGCACAACACACAACTCTATATTTATACATGGAAACCTAAAGGGAAAAACCATGGTGGGAAATTTGCTATAATCTACTATTCTAATCTAACCTTACAAAGTTTTTCTCACTGATAGAACCTCACTGGTTACATTTCAGGATTTCAGGATACCCATCCCATGGAGACACCAATCTTCTATTTTAAGATCACAAACTCTCAAGAAGCACCCACTCCCTATTCTGAGAACTAACCTAGTTTAATATGATGACACCAACCTATCAGGCATTTACAATTCAAATTAATGAATCAGATTCATAAAAGAATCTAATTCTCTGTTCTTTGTTTTAGGTCTAATTTGTTACTACTCATTTCTCCTTCAACACACTTTTGTGTATCCTTCACTCTTTCTACACCCTTTCTCTGTATCTAAAACTATCTATTTGACACCTAGATATTCTCCAATTAGATACTACTCCATTCTTAGATGAGTTTCATATTTCTACACCTATGGCTCAAACTCCTCTCATTCTAGACAAAATGAGTATTTGTCTTCCCTATTATTCATCACTTTGGAATTTCGCATCACATTACTTTGAAAGTAACCTATGAATATATATAAGAGACTTAAAGAAATAACCATTTTTATAAGAATTGGTTATTTTCCTTTAATCAATGCTTTAGACTTTTGTAACTAACTCACTTTTTTAGGTTCTTAAAAAATATTGACTTAACTTACTTTGACATTATCCTCTAAAATCTTTGTTAACATATCACTCTCTACAACATCCTTGAAGGTGTTCACTCCATCTATCTCTGCTAGACTTGCTTGATGTTTATATTTACACTAACTATTATTAGTCGAGCACCTTTCAAGCTTGAAAACACTTCACTCTATTCAATCTTCACTATATTATTGATCACGAGCCATCAATATTATAAATAGGCATGACTTTTAACCCACTAGATAAGTGCAAATGTGACACTTGTCATCTATGCATTAACTTGGAGGTTTACTCTACACTTCTTCTAAGCATATCCTTTATCAAGTTTGGAAAAATATCCTTCAATAATTTCTTTGAATTCAGTCAATAGTGTCCTTCGGCAAAAGTGAAAGCATCCTTTAAAACTTTACACATACCCTTCAGAGACTTTTTAATGGTCCACATACCCTTTAAAGACTTTGCAATGGTCCACATATCCTTTAAAGACTTTGTAATGTATCCTTTGGAAATTTACTTGGATCACTTATCCTTCAAAAGAATTGAAAATGTACTTCAAAAAAGTTGTCATGAACAATTTGTCTAATGAAATGCTTTAAGACAATTTTCTCGATGAAACTGTTTGGGAATTTTGTGACTTATTCAGGTCTTTTGTTTGGAACAAGTGCCCTTTAGAAAAAAATTTAGTGGACTACTTACCCTTCAAGTTTCTATAATATACCTTTCATCATTTTTGAAAAGATAATTTCATAATTCTTGAATGATCCAATTGTCCTTTAGATTTCCTAAAATGATCCTTCAGCTTTCTGAATAGTCCACTTGCCCTTCAAAAATTTTGAAATGTACTCTTCAATAACTTTGTAAGTGATCACATACACTTCAATTTTTTTTAAATCATCCCTTTGACATTTTGTTTGGAACAATTTTCCTAATGAGGACTTAACACTTTTTGTAAAATAATTCTCTAGGACCATTTCAGGTTCTCCAGACTACATGAATTATAAGCTTGAAAGAATTAAAGTCATTCCAAAATGTTGATTCACTTATCTAGACCAATTTAGGTTATTCAACTTGGTTAACTTGTAAAAATGAAATAAGTTAAGTCACTTTGTAGCCCGATTGACTCATCTAGACTAATTCAGAATCTTTATCCTACTTAACTTATAAAAATGAAATAATTTAAGTCCCCTTGCAACCCTGATCCACTTGTCTAAACTAATTCAGGTTTATAATGCTTCTTGATTTATAAGTTTGAAAGAAGTAATGACATCAAGTAAACCCAAGTTAATTCATCTTGACCCATTTGAGTTATTACCATGACTTAAAATATAAAAATGAATAAGGCTAAGTCATCCTAGAAACCTGATTACCTTTACTAGACCAAGTTGGGTTCTTCTAACTACTCAACTTATAAAATTTAAACAAGCTAAGTCACTCTGAAAACCCACTTTTTTGCATTTAGACCCAGTCAGATTTTTGTGATTTCTTTACTTATAAAATTTTATAAGTAGAATTACTTTGCATTGACGGACCCAATCAACACATAAGTCAATACCTAGTTGGGTTTTCAAGAGATACTTGTTACTCATAAATGAGTAAAATTAATAGTGATTCACAAACCTGATTTGTTCCTGAACTTGTCTAATATATACTTTGCTCTTCTTTGATATGTGTAAGATCTTCATGACTTCAACTTAATGATGTACATAGATTTATATTTGACAATTAAACCTCTCCTTCTCTCAGCTTCTTGATAGAATAAATATGCCTTGTCATTATCAACAACACATTTTGAACTTGCTTTTTTTATCATGAATGACAATCCATGACACAAATCAACCATGACACTCAAATTGCCAATAATCTCCCCCTTTTTCATTGATGGAAAAAACATCCTCAGAATGACTATCCTTCTTCATTCCTTCATCATTCTACTTTTTCCCCCTTTCACATGAATGATAAAGAGTCCTTGCCATACTATGTCAACTAGCTTTCCCTAAAATACACTTGTTTAGGTATTTCACTATTTATGATCCTAAGAACTATCAAATTAAAATAAAAAGAAATGATCCCCCTTAGGTTATGACTCAGTTGGACAAGCTCTTTTTTCTTCCAATAATTAGAGATGTTTCTTGAAGAAATCCTCCTAAAGATATGTCTAATCAGCAAAAATTAGTGATGTGGTGTAGGAGCCACCACTCCTAGCTGTTATCTTAGATATTCAAATTAATATTTTGACAAAAGATTGGTAAAAATATATACAATCTGATCTATTATGTGAACATATTCCAATGTAACTTATTGATCAATAACCTTCTCTTTCAAAAAGTGATACCTAATTGATATATGCTTGGTCTTAAAATGCATCACTAGATTTTTTGAGATATTTATTGCACTTGAAGTGTCACACCAAATGTGAATTGGTCCTTTGAAATCTACCTCCATGTCTCTTAGTATTTTTTTCATCCACAACACTTGTGTGTAACATGCCACTGCTACAACATATTTTTATTTTACTATAGACAAAGTAAATAACTCTTGTTTTTTACTTAGCCATGAAACAAGTATATTACCAAGAAAGAATGCACCACCACTTTTACTTCTTATATCATCTATGATGCCTACCTAATCAACATCTATATATGTTGTCAAAGTGAAATCATTACTTGAAGGATACCATAAACCATAGTCTACTATACCTTTGATATATCTGAAGATTATTTTTACTACATTTACATGAGTTTATTTTGGAGCAACTTAGAATCTAGAAACCATGCATATATCTTCCATGATGTCTAGTCTTGTAGCAGTAAGATAAAGTAAAATAACAATCACTATTTTATACATAATATGATTTACTTTAGGAGATTCATCATTTTTTTTTAACATACATCTAGTTATCATAAGAGTACTAACTAGTTAGTTATCTTCCATTCAAAACTTCTTGAGCATCTCCTTTGCATTCTTGGTCTGGGATATGAATATTCCTTCATTGGATTGTGTAAAATATAGACCAATAAAGAATGCAAGTTCTTTGGGCATGGAAATTTCAAACTCATTTTATATTTGATTTGCAAATTCTTTGCACATATTTTTATTGCTACAACCAAAAATGATGTCATCAACATTAAAAACTATGGTCAACATATCTCCATTTTCATATTTAACATACAGATTACTATTAGCATGGCTTTTGATAATTCCTTAACATTGCAAATACTGATCCATCCTTGAATACCATACTCTGGGTGCCTATTTAAGCCATACAATGCCTTCTTCAATTGGCACACATAGTCTTCCTTATCAACTAGCTAAAAACCTTCATGTTGTTATATATAGACTTCTTCCTCTAATGTTCCATTTAAAGTACACTTAACATCCATTTGATAAAATTTAAATTTCTTAAAAATTGAAAATGCCAAAAACATTCTGATTGCTTCAATCTTGCCACTACAGCAAATGTCTCCTCAAATTCTATTCCTTCTACCTAAGCATATCCTTTGTAAACAAGTCTAGCTTTGTTTTCACAATAGATCTATCTTCATTAATTTTTTATTTTAAAGACCCATTTTGTGCCTATGACTTTCTTGTATGTGGGTCTTGGAACTAGTTTCTAGGTTTTATTCTTTTCTATTTGACTTATTTCCTAATCCATGGTTTTAATCTTGTCTGTGGGTCTTAGAACTAGTTTCTCGTCTATACTGCCCTCATGCCAATTCTCATCTATACTATCTTCAACATATTTTATGGGATCAATTTTAGATATTAAAGCAAAAATTACTTATTCTTTGCTCATTACTACCCTTCTACACATTTGAAATCCTTCTTTCAATTCCCCAATGATTTGCTCCTTAGGATGATCTTTTTTAATGTACTTAGGAGGTGTCTTATCATTTTTATTTATCTCTTCTTCATATCTGATGTTTCATTCTCCTCTTCTTCTTTTAGCTCTTTAATAGTGATCTCCTTTACATTATAGGTTTAGTAACTTCCTTGACTGACTCTTCAACTTTAACATGAAATATCTCTAATATTTTATGGAGTCTTTTGTTGTAGCAGATATAAGCTTTGCTATGAGTGGAATAACCAAGAAATATTCCCTCATCACATCATGATTCAAAACTTCCTAGATTTTTCTCCTTCATTCGAATATAGAAATTATTTCCAAAGTCTTTGAAATACTTAACCAAGGCATGCTTTCCATACCACAGTTCATATGGGGTCTTATCACTATTCATTCTCAATTGAACATGGGTTAATATGTATAGTCTAGTTTGGACTACTTTTCTCCAATAACCATCTAGTAGGTTGGATTCTTTCAACATTATTCTAGCCATCTTCTTGACAGTCTTATTCTTCCTTTCAATCATTCTATTTTATTGTGGAGTTTTTATAGCTGAGTAGTGTCTTTTAATTCCATGCTTCTCATAGTACCCTACAAATTCATTTAAAGTAAATTCTCCTCCTTTGTCAGATTTGAGACACTTGATTTTTCTACCAATTTAATTTTCAACCATAGCCCTAAAGATATTGAATCTTTCAAATGCTTGAGACTTGTCTTCTAATAAATTTATGCATGTCATTATTGTGTAGTCATCTATGAATAATGTAAATTAATACACTCCTTTTGATCCTCTTGTCTTGGTTGGTCCACAAAGATTAGTATGAACTATCTAAAGAGGCTTTTTAGTCACATAATCTTTAGTTTTAAATGAGACCTTGGTCTGTTTACAAAGCTGACATTCTTTATAAGTTGTGTCAACATGCTTGATTATTTTGGGCATGTGTCTTACACACTAGTTAGAACTTAATTTGACTAGATTTTCAAATTTAACATGACCCATCCTTATGTCCCATATCTAGGTCTCATCAATCTTTCCCATGAGACAACTTGCATCATTTGCCTCAATCATATTATATATTTTACTTTCAGTCCTTTTTCCTTGAGCAACTAGTTTACCAAACCTACATAACTCATAGCCTTTAAGATCAAAGATGACTTTATACTCATTGTCACACATTTGATTGACACTCAAAAAATTATGCTTGAGTCCTTTGGCATAAATAATATCATGAGTAAGGAGCTTACCATCAATGTGCAATGTTCTTTTACTTCTGATTTTGACTATAGTACTATCTCCTAAGCTGACAGTCCCTTCTTTGCATCAACTCAGATTGATGAACTTACTCTTGTCACTAATTATATGTTTTGAGCAACCATTATCTATAATGTATAGTTTTTTCTCTTTAGCATGTAAAGTAGTTTGATCAATCATTGATTGATTCTTCTTCTTCCATATCTCCTTGGGCTTTTTAATTGTGATTTTCTCTATTTTTTATCAAATTATGAACCTTTATTCACTTTGGGAATTTAAAATCTTTTTACATTATTAGACTTTAATTTGACAATCATTGTTCTATAATTCTTTGTTATATGCCCAAAGTTATTACAGTTATAACATATGACATATAGATCTAATAGAGGAGCAAATGAATTCCTACTTAAAAGCTTATCCTTTGTTTAAGAACAACCTTATAGTTAATTGATTTATTCCCAAATTGATTTTATCTATAAAAATAACCATATAATGATGAAGAATACTTGGTTATCATTCTTCTTTGAGGATATACAAGAATTCTCATGAATTTTACCTTCTTTTCATTCCTTGTTATTACATTGATTTTTGTAGCAGCAACCTTGGTCTTTGTAGGAGCTAAAATATTAATCTTCTTATCTTAAAGAATGTAAATTTCTTCCTTTTTAATTCTTGATTCTACTATTGCCTTGAATTTTTCATATAGATTCCTAGATTTACTCAAAATGGGACTCTTGCCTTTCTCATATCCAAGACTTGATCTTTCCTTGGAGAGATTTTTTGAACTGATAATTACATCTAATATGGTAGATCCTCCTTTTAGGTTCAGACCTTTATCAATTTGTTATTTGTCCTTTTTAATATTTTCTCTTAGGTCCATGATTTCTTTCTCCATCTTGAAACATTATAAGGACTTTAATTGTAAATCAGATTTGACTACATCTTTTATCTTCTTTGCCTCTTCTACCTGAGTCTTCAAGTTCACTATTAATTGATCAGATTAATCATTTATTTTGTTTAATTTATCAATATTCTCTTAACTAAGCATTTTTTGTTTATAATTTTCTTTTCTAAGCTTGTAAATCTCATTTAGGGCATAAATGATTTCTCCTTCTAGATCTACTTCTCCTTCCTCTTCTTCATCCCAGTCATCATTATCACCTTGATTTGAATCTTTTGAGGTTGATTCTATTGCGATAAATAGAGATTCATTTCCATTTTATAAAAAGGCACTATCATGCTCATCACTTTAGGAGCTATTATTGTCATCTATTGAGTCACTATCCTCTTTTGAGTATAACCCCTTTTAATTTTTAAACAAACTTTTCTTCTTTTTAGGATAGAATTTTTATTTTTGATTCTTCTTAGTTGAATCAAAATTTATTTCTTTTTATATGGACACTTAGCAATAAAGTGACCTATCTTACCACAATTAAAACACTTGAAAGGTAACTTACATTTGTATTTTATTGAGCCTTTCTTCAATTTTCTAATGAAATTGGCTTCTAAATCATCATCAACCTCCTCAAATTCTAAATTTGAAGCTTCCTCTTCTTCTGCTTGCTTAGAAACTTTGAAATCAACTTCTCTCTTGGATGAATTATCATCTCCCTCCTCATCTCATAAGTACTAAAAGTTTTATCTAACTCATCTACTATGAGTTTGTTCAGATCTCTTTCTTCTTTGATAGAAAAAATTTTAGAATCATATTTTGTTGTTAGAGATCTTAATACCTTCTTAACAATGACTGCTTTGTCCATTGTTTCTCTAAGTCCTCTGATGGCATTTACAATCTCATCTACAAGAAGGTACTCTACAATCTTCTTATCTTCATTCATCTTAAGACTTTCAAACTGTCCCTTATGAGTTTGGAGATTTGCTTGCTTTACTTTGTCATCTCCTTCATAGATGCCCTTCACTTTGTCACATATGTATTTTACACTTTGGAAATACATTACATTGACAAATTCACTATTTGATAGTCCAAAAAGAATATCATTCTTTGCTTTGGCATTGTTTTCACAAGCCTTTTTTTCTACTTGATCATCCAGAGGAGTAGCAGGGGGTATGTATCCATTTACAATAGACATACAAACATCAAAACTCAAATAAGCTAAACATACCTCCATTCTTATATGCCAAAAATCATAGTTAGTCCCATCAAACAATGGTGCCTTATTTGATGAAGTTCCTTCAATACTAGTCATTTTGTGTTCAAACTCCAAGATTCACATGAGTTTATTAAACTTCTCAATAAGAACCTATTACTTTGATACTAGTTGTTGAACAGACCTATCTACTGAGAGGGGGGATGAGTCAACAGATATTAAAAATTGGCTGATTACAAATTTTAAAAAGAATTTTAAACATATTCAAACATAAACACATAAAATGGAAATAATGTAATCACAACACACAACTGTAGATTTATACATAGAAATCCAAAGGGAAAAACCATGATGAGAAAGCTAGTAGAATCTACTATTATAATCTAGCCTCACAAAGTTTGTCTCACTAACATAACCTCACTATTTACATTTTAGGACACCCATCCAATGGAGACACCAATCCATTTTTTTAAGATCACCAACTCTTAGGAATCACCTATTCCCTATTTTGAGCACCAACCTAGTTTAATACGATGGCACCAACATATTAGACATTTACAATTCAAATTAATGAATCAAATTCATAAAATAATCCAATTCTTAATTCTTTATTTTAGGTCCAATCTTCAACTACTTATTTATCCTTCAATACAATTTTATGTATCCTTCACTCCTCTTGTACCCTTTCTCTATATTTAAATTTATGTGTTTAACACTTAGATATTATCCAATTAGATACTACTCCTCCATGCTTAGATGAGTTTCATATTTCTACACATATGGATCAAACTCCTCTCATTCCAAAAAAATGACTATTTATCTTCCATGTTCCTCATCACTTTGGAATTTTACATCACATTACTTTGAAAGTAACCTTTGAATATATATAAGAGACTCAAATAAATTACCATTTTTATAAGAACCATTTATGTTTCTTCAATCGACGCTTCAGACTTTTGTAAATGACTCACTTTGTTAGGTTCTTGAAAAAGCTTAACTTAAATTACTTTTATGTTATCCTCTGGTAACTTTATTAATATCTCACTCTCTATGACATCCTTGAAGGTCTTCACTTCATCAATCTCATATAGACTTGATCAATGTTTATCTTGACACTAGCTATTATAAGTTGAGCACATTTTAAGCTTGAAAAGACTTCACTCTTTTATATCTTCAATGTACTATTGATCATGAGCCATTGATCTTATTAATAGGCAAAAATTTTAACCCTATAAACAAGTGTGAATGTGACACTTATCATTTTCACATTAGCTTAGAGATTTACTCTACACTTCTTATGACCATATCCTTCATCAAGTTTGGAAAAATATCCTTCAATAAGTTCTTCAAAAAGTGTCCTTCAACAAAAGTGAAAGCATCCTTCAAAACTTTTCACATACCCTTCAGAGACTTTGCAATGGTCCACATACCCTTTGGATACTTTGTAATGGTTCACATATCCTTTGGAGACTTTGCAATGTATCCTTCAAAAAATTACTTGGGTCACTTATCCTTTAGAGGAATTGTAAATGTCCATAAAAATTTTAATGGATAATTTTTCTAAAAAAATGCTTTAAGGTAGTTTTATTGATGAAACTCTTCAGTAACTTTGCAAGTGACCTCTTTGGGTCTATTGTTTGGAACAAATACCCTTAGTAAACTTTTTGAATGGACTACTTACCCTTTGGGTTTTTTCAACATACCCTTATGCATTTTTGGAAAGATCCTTTTATAATTCTTGAAAGGTCTAATTGTCCTTTAGATTTCTTGAAATGATCCTTCATATTTCTTGAACAATCCACTTTCCCTTCAGACTTTTAAAATGTACCCTTCAGAAAATTTGAAATCATCCCTTCAAAATTTTTTTTGGGACAATTTTCTTCACGAGGACTTAACATTTTTTTGAAATAATTCTCCAAGACTATTTTGGGTTCTCCAATCTACATGACATATAAGCTTTAAAGAAGTAAAGTCATTCTAAAACCCTGATTCACTCATCCAGACCAATTAAGGTTCTTCAACCTACTT
This sequence comes from Torreya grandis, assembly GCA_037957365.1. Taxonomy (NCBI): domain Eukaryota; kingdom Viridiplantae; phylum Streptophyta; class Pinopsida; order Cupressales; family Taxaceae; genus Torreya; species Torreya grandis. Next base: position 166,590 of record JARHVA010001729.1, read on the forward strand.
AACTTATAAAAATTAAATAAGTTAAGTCACTTTACAACCTTGATCCACTCATCTAGGATAATTCAAATTATTCAGCCTACTTAATTTATAAAAATAAAATAAGTTAAGTCCCCTTACAGCCCTGATCTACTCATCTAGACCAATTTAGGTTTGCAACACTGCTTGACATATAAGTTTGAAAGAAGTAGTGACATTAAGTAAACCTAAGTTACTTCATCTTGACCTATTTGGGTTCTTACCATAACTTAACTTATAAAAATGAACAAAGCTAATTCATCCTAAAATTTGTATTACCTCTACTAGACCAAGTTGGGTTCTTTTAACTACTCAACTTATAAAATTTAAACAAGTTAAGTCACTCTAAAAACTTGCTTTTCTCCATTCAGACCCAGACAATTTTCTTATTGCTTTACTTATTAAATTTTATAAGTAGAAATAATTTGAATTGACAAACCCAATCAACACATAAGTCAAGACCAAGTTGGTTTTTTGAGAGCTACTTATTTTTTACTCATAAGTGGGTAAAAGTAATAGTGATTCACAAACTTGATTTGTTCCTAAACTTATCTGATCCATACATTTCTCTTCTAGGATATGTGAAATATCTTTTTGAGTTTGAATATATGCCTTTGTCATTAATGAATGCACATGGATTTATACTTGAGCACTGAACCTCTCCTTCTCTGATCTTCTTGACAAACATAATGATTCCTCAAGTTGACAAAATCACTATACCTTTGTCATTATCGACAACACATTTTATTTATGCTTATTTTTTCATCAATGACAATCCATGACACAAATCAACCATGACAGTCAAATTGCCAATAGGAAATAAACATGCATAATTGGCTTTAGTTCCTCTGGCACCAAGAAATAGGATTAGGTTAACTTTCACTCAACCTAATAGTGAAATTATTTTCTTTAGTGATGAGAATATTATTTATATACCAACTATTATTGATTGGTTTATTTATGGTAAGTTGTAGAAAATCCCATCTCTTTCTCCTTCATTGGCTTTGACTCAAGTTGGCATGGATGTTTAGGATAATGTCATCCTTTGATTTAGGATATTTTGAATATAAAAGTAAAGAGAAATATTGATATCCTTATCAATAAGGAAAGCCAAGGGATTGACACCCCAATAGGCTATGGGAGTTCAAATGGAGAGATTATTGAATAGTCACAGGTAAAGGAATCTAACCCTTAGGTCTATTTCAATATAGATACATCAACTCTTGAGAGAGTAGTGACCAAGAAGGTTACTATTGGTACTAAGGAGTTCACCTTTTAGAAGGTAGAATCGTTTGGAGGCTTAAATCCTATTCTAAGACAAGCAGTAGGGGAGCATCCTATATTACAAGAAGATGTAGCTAGTATGGTTCTAGCCTAGTCAACAATGACCTTGGCTAGAGTTCAGGGAATGAAAGAAAAGATTCTCAACTTGGAGAAAGAAAAAAAAGATTTAGAAGCTCACGTCCTCCTTTCAATTCCTGAAGATGTATTACAAGTGATGAATAAATTTTTGATCGACACATTAAGGACTTTGAAAAGCATCAAGATTAGATTGACTACTTTAAACCATCAAACTAAGATGGAATAATACTTAATCACCTAATGGTAGGATTCTCAAGCTTAAATGAAGGATCTCATTAAGGTACATAAGACAAAGTAGGCCTTAGACTTCAAGATTATCAAACTTAGACATTTAGACATATTCATGGTAGTTTTGATGGATAAACAAGAGGATTTTATCACTTGGAGCGATGATGTCAATAACTTTATCAAGAGAGACATAGGCTTGGTAACCCATATTGAGAAACTTTTGGGGAGTATATTAGGTAACCCTTTTAAGACCACCACTATAGGCATGATTAGTGATGAAGAATTCAAGAAAAAGGTTGGTGTTCACATCCAGGGCATCAGAGACAATAAAGGTCACTCAACTAAGGAAAATTAGAAGATTCTTGATATCATTATTCCTATAGGGAAGTAAATTATAGAAGCATAATGTATCAAGGAACTTGTATCTCAAGTAGATAATGATTTTAACAAGTTGGCAGGTCAAAAAGATGATTTTTTAATGAAGCCTATAGTGGATTTTGAACTAATCAAAGAAAAATACACTAGGATGAAAGACTTCTTCAAAAAAGGCTAATTAAGGGGTCCACTATTGTTTCTATGTAGGTAGACTTTAATTTATAAAGTATATGCTAATCTGTTAGCATATACTCTTTCTTATCAAGTTGATATATGACCTTCCATATTGTATCTTTATATAAATGATAGTTGTCCTTATCTACATGTGTATATTTTGAAGGTTAACTAGTTAACCACCTATGTTTCCTATAAATAGGTAGATGGTTACCATTTGTAAGAGAGAGTTCTTAAGTAATTGTATATAGAGAGCATTTAATACAACTAAGGAATTCTGAAAAGATTATCCGTATAGTTTTGTTAAATGTCCATGCTACCTCTCAATTACAAATAGTCATCTTGAATTTGAATGATTATTCTTGTTTTAAGTTACATTATTTGTCATAGGTTTGTTAATTTTTTCTAAATGCTAAATTGAATATGAAGATCTCAAGTATAATTCATATTATTTGCTTTGTATTTGGATGTACTTAGGTTATTCAGATCATAATAGCAAATATTTAAAGTAAATTTGGTTTTTAATTATGATTCATATTTTTCATTTGAATTTTTCTTGATTTGTGATATAATTTGAGCTTATGCTATTTTATAACTTAAATTGGTTCAAATGTGCTCAAAGTAATTAAAAATGTTTTCATAATATTTGAGATGAAAACTTGCAATCATGTTTCTTTCTTACTTTACCCTTCTCTTTTCTTATTTTTATCAAGATTCACTCTAGCTTAGATATCATTGTTAATACTAATTTAGTTTAGCCTCAAAGTCATTAGAAACTATTGAATATCTAAATATTTAAACCCTGGTAGATCCTAACCACTAAATCAAACAAAATTTGTGAATAGTTCTCATACTCTGCTTCTATTCCGCCATAGCCATCATTGAATTGTCACAAACTACAACTCATGCCTTGGATTTTTCAAATCCTAAAATGAATAGTGTTCATCAACACTGGAGAGAACCTATGGTACACTTTGAAGCATCAACAAGAGAAGCTCCATAGGCACTAGAAGGAGGGCTCTTTTTTAAAGATACTTAATATTTTTTGGGTGTATTTGGTCAAAATTAATCTACATTTTACATAATTATGTTTATTTTAGCATAAATTCCATTAAGATTGGTGACCTTTATGGAAATACAGATTTTGGTGCTAAAATTGTATTACTATTTGGAGTTAGGATGGCTTATTTTGTTCAAAATTGACAATTATTTGAAAATAAGAGGTTTATTTGAGTCATAAGTTGTAAAGATTGGTCATCTTCGCATAATTTAGTACATATTTAAACTTTTTAAGTTAAAGATTGATGTCCTTTATTCTCTTATGAACAATTTTTTGTAAATTAAGCTTAGTGTGCACATTATTTGTCATTTTTTGTAAATTAATGTGTTACACTATGTTTCAAAATAGGATCCTTAATCTTCAAGATAGAATTACCAAGGATTAGGACCAGATCACATTCAGAGACTAGAGAATCCTTGCTTAAACTAGAAATCCATAGAAGGACTAGGAAAGATAGAGGTAAGCATAAGTATTCTCAATCTCTACCATCATCACCTTTGCAAGGGATTTCTATGCTTGATCTTCATCCAAAAATGGCATGGCTTGGAAATTACCCTATCAATATACTAGGTGTAGTTCATGATTTACCATGTAATCCTAAGAAATATTTTCCAATATTTAGTCCAATTGGTATTATGACTACCAAAGAACATGTTAAATATTTCAAAGTTGCATTAAGATTGTTAAATATTATTCATGAAGATGTCGGATGTAGGTTGTTCCATTTTACATGAAAAGATGTTGCATATCAATGTTTCCTTAATTTGCTTGACAATTGTATTATCTCATGGAATACCTTTGAAAATATTTTTATTGAGCAATTTGAAAATATCATAAGTCCTTGTGTCATTTATCATCAATTTACAAATATTAAGAGAGATATGAGTGAACTTATTAGGTCCTTTAATGCTAGGTTGCAAGAGATGTTTAGTCAAATCATGGATCCATATAAACCTAATAAAATTTTAGCTTTGGAGGTTTAAAAAGATGTTGTTAATCCCATGACTTCTATGTTTCTAAAGAGAGCCCTTCTACTTATCATCACATTGGCTCAAGCCTATTCTGAAGCAATGGTTATTAGAGACCAAATGTAACCCCAAGGATAGATGGATTATTCTATCCCAAATGTTAATCCTCAAATGCCTACATTAAAACTTTTTCCAAATAATAACCAAAATATTATAACATTAAACTAGTTCCCTACTTTAAATGCATTACCTACTAGTCATGCTACCCATAATCAAAATTTAGGCTTATTAGGCCATCAAGCTACCAATGGATTTCATGACAATGAATAGAAGTATTTAGTGCCTATTAATGGCATTAATAGTAACCAAGGTCAAAATGTTGAGGTTTCAAAAAATGAGAATGAGTCTATATTGAAAATGGTATAGAAGCTTAGCACTGGTTTTATGCAATTGCAAAAATAAGTTGGTAATGTTAATGACAACTCTAGAAGGGACTTCACTTTCCAAAAGTTCAACAGGCTTGGGAATAGGTTTTAGAATGACAATTTATATAATAACAAAGCTAATGATCCTTCCTTTAGTAAAAATAATATGGATATAAACCTCATTGATATTGCCTTACCAAATTACTATAGGGTGCATGATACTTCCAATCATGGTGAGATTGATTGCATTGAGTTTTGTAAATCCTTTGAAGATTTTAAAGAAGAATGTGACACATTTGAGGTGGTTCCAAACAAAGATGCTACTACAAATTCTTTTGAATATAAACCATCTGACCAAATACATATGGTGGAAACTTTTTAATTCCCTTTTCAAGAGGATAATGAGCATGAGAATATTCTTGAGGATATTCAAGAATTCCATCAATTTTTAAAGACATATCCACTGAGAAATAGGGAACAAAAGAAACCATTGACTACCTCTACCCCTCCTAACAATTATGGAACCCCTCTAGTCAGTGCATCAAAGAATAATCTCGAAACCCCTAGAGGAAGTTCTTCTAAGCTAACTATTGATCCTCCAAGAAAAATAGGCTAAAATATTATTAAGGATATGAAAAGGATTAAATGCAATATCACTCTACATGAGCTAACTCATATAATAGAACAAAGAGACTTACTCTTGAAATCATTGTCCAAGAAAATTGGAAAGTCCCTTAAGAATGATAGTGCAAATTTAATTACACAAGTAATCAAAGTAGAGTCTCCAACTTTTTTACTTATAGTCAGGATATTTGGGAAGAATGTTCATAATTGTCTTTTAGATTTTGGAGCATCGACCAACTTTATGCCTACTAGGATATGTAAATAACTCGAGTTAACTCCAATCAAGTCTGAAAAGTTAGTCACTCAATTGCATAAATCTAGAGTTAGGGTTATAGGAGAATTATTTAATGTGCATATATAGTTGTCTAGTGAACCTATGGTTCAACAATTCATTGAGATCCAAGTGGTAGAAATGCCTAGTGCTTATGGATTGATTTTGAGTAGAGAATGGACTAAGGCCTAAAATGGCTATATCTCTACTAATTGCTCACACTTTTGGCTTCCTTGGAAAGGTGTGACATATTAAATAACAGTGGAAAGGGAACCTCAAATGATATAAAAGATAACAAAATATAATGTTATTAATGAAAGGGTAAATTTCCTAGATTTTAATTTTGGATTTTTCACTTTGGAAATTATAAAAGAACCAATTTCTAAGAGTTCCCTAGTTTTTGGTTTGTGAAAGTTATACATTGATGGTGATAAGTGAAAATCAAGATCAGGTGATGGTATTGTATTTATAGATCCTTCAAAAAAGCAATACCATGTAGCTTATAAGTTATAATTTCCTTGCACCAATAATTTACCTGAGTATGAGGCTCTCATACTTAGATTACAATTTGCCATTAAGCACAAAGTTAAAAAACTCCTAGTCTATGGAGACTCTAAACTTTTGGTTAACCAAGTGAGGAGTAAATACCAATGCAAATTATCTTACTTAAAGAGATACAATTTTAAGTTTTGGGACTTGATTGAATCTTTTGATGCCTTTGACATCTTAGCTATTCCAAGAGAAGAAAATAAAGATACTGATGATATTTCCTCTATTTTAGCTAACCTCATGCCTAATCATGATTCTCAAAGCATCAATATTGAACTAATACCATGTCCTTCAGTTCTTGATAACATAAATCATTTCCAAGTTTTCAATGATGATCAATAAATAATAGATTTCTTAACTAATTCTAGATCTTTTAAAGCTTACATTATTGATGAAGTTGATGAAAATTTTCTTGAGAAGAAACTTAATGGTAAAATAATCCAACTAAGTGACAATAAGATACCTAAAGGTATGATTTCATTGAAAGACTATTTGATCTTGACAAGATTTTTGAAGTACCTAAACAACCCAAGGTAAATGGTAGAGATTATCATGTGATGAACCTTGGTCCACATGATCAACCCTAAATGGTGAATATAGGGAAGGATTGCACTAAAATGGAAAATAAAAAAGCTAGAGAGTTGATTACAAAATACAAGGATGTAATTGCTTGGTCTTATGAAGATTTGAAAATATTTGACCCAAGGGTCATTACTCATACTATACCTCTTTAAGAAGGTTGCAAACCCTTTAGACAGAAGCAAAGGCTAGTCAACCCTATTTTAAAACCCATGGTTTTTAAATAATTGAAGAAGTTTTTAGATACAAGGATAGTGTTTCCTATTATAAATTCTACTTGGGTGGCAACCCTAGTGCCAGTCAAAAAAAAGAATGGAGAAATAAGATTGTGCATAGATTTTAGAAATCTAAATAGAGCATCTGAAAAGGACAATTATCCTTTACCTTCTCTAGACTAGGTTATCCAAACTATTTATGGATCTTCCATGATGTCCTTTTTGGATGGATTGTCTAGATATAACTAGGTGTTTGTTTCTCTAGAAGATAGGATGAAAATAAATTTTACTACTAAATGGGGAACATATGATTACAAGAGAGAATGTCTTTTGGATTAATTAATGTAGGGGAAATTTTTCAAAAGGATATGGACCATGCTTTCCAAGGTTTAGTGGGTAAGTTCATATATATATATATATATATATATGATATTACAGTATTTTATAGAAATAGAGAGGAACATTTCATACATTTGAAACAAGTATTTGATAGATGTAGGAAGTATGGTGTATCTCTTAACCCTAAGAAAAGTATATTATGTGTCATTGAAGGAAAGTTTTTTGGACATGTAATTACCAAAAATGGTATTTTTATAGATACTGATAGAGTAGAGGCCATCTCCAAAATTGGGTTACCCAATAGCTAAAAAGAACTTAAGTCATTCTTTGGCAAGATTAACTTTGTGAGGATGTTTATTTCAAGCTTCACTGAGATTGTCAAACCGTTGAATGATATGCTTAAGAAATATGACATAATTTCTTGGAATGAATAATCTAAGAAGGCCTTCACTGAAATTAATAAGGCAATCATTGAATAACTAGTCCTCATAAGTCCTAATTTCTCAAAACATTTCTATCTATATTCATTTGCTTTTGAGCATATTATGACTACAGTGTTAACTAAAAAAGTTGGTGGAAATGATCATCCCAAAGATTTAATGAGCACCAAATTCAAAAATGTAGAGGTTAATTATTCTATTATTGATAAGAAAGCTTATACATTGATAAAGGTAGTAAAAAAATTTAGACATTACCTCCTTAGAAACAAGGTACATGTCATATTACCTGATCTAGCTATAAAACATATGTTGAGTCAGAATGAGCTCAAATAAAGAAGAGGAAAGTGGATGGAAATTTTATAATAATATGATATAGAGATGAAAATATCCAAATTAGTGAAATTTCAAGGTTTAGTTTAGATGATCACTAGTATTGACCTGAAATTCCATGTCATGCAAGTAGATCAATGAAACTTCCAACCCAATGAGTGGTATGACTCTATTATCCATTTACTTGGCAATGGTGTTTGTCCCCTAGGATTTATAAGAGAAAAAAAGAGAGCCTTGAAGCTCAAATCATCTCATTACCTCATCAAGAATGGAGTCTTGTATAGGAGGAACTTTAAGGGAATTTATTTGAGATGTGTGTCCAAAAAAGTAGTAGCTTAGATTATGACTACCTTCCATGAAATGCTAGGAAGTGGACACCCTTAAAGAAGAACCACAACTCAAAAAATTCTTAGGGTTGGATATTATTATCCCACCCTATTCAAAGATGATTATAATCATGTGAGGGAGTGTTGTTCATTTTGGATATTTAGCACAAAGGAGCCAAAGGTAGCCATGCCTTTATAACCTATGATGGTGGATAGACCTTTTGCATAATGGGGATTAGATTTTGTAGGAGTAATCAACCCTAATTATTCTTAAGGTCATAATTATATATTAAATTATATGTAATATTGTACTAGGTGGACTAAGGTAGTAGCCACTAAGCAATGTAGAACATAAGACATTATCAAATTTTTAGAAGAAAATATTTGTACTAGATTTGGAACCCTAGTTTCTTTGGTTTATGACAATGGATTTAAATTCATTTATATTGAAATGATGGAATGGGATTGTGACCATGGAATTTAACTCAAGTTCTTTTCTAATCAATATCCTCAAAGAAATGGTGTTTCTAAATCCACAAACAAAAAATTGATGAAAGCTATCAAGAAATCTACTGAAGATAGACCTATAACATGGCTAAAATTGTTAAGTTTTCATTTTGGGTAGATCAAATCAAGATCAAACAAGCTCTCAAGGCTTCACCATTTTTGTTTGTATATGGTTAGGATCCTATCTTTCCCATCACCTTGAAGTTTCTTACATTGACATTCGTGCAAGAATACATGGAGGACAACTAATAACTTGCTAATTCTAGGCTATTAAACATCATTTAAATGGAAGATGATAGAGAAAAGACATTTATAGACTTTAATAGACACCAATCAACCATGAAAATATGGTTTGATAAGAGATCAAAAGTGAATTTATTTATATAAGGAGACCTATTCCTTCTTTTGGATAAGGCATCAAAACCTAAAGGTAAACATGGTAAGTTCACCCCTTTATGGATTGGCCCTTACCAAATTACATAAATATTGGGTAACAACAATTATAGGTTGAAATATATCCAGGGATCAGACTTTACCTTACCCACCAATGGGAAATACCTCAAGCATTACTTTTTTCCTACCCCATTGGGGGTCTTCATGGAATAAATGTGCAAGATTGTTAAAGTTAGAATAGGTAGGCTAGTTAGTTTCATTTGTTACTTTGTTTTTTCTTCCTTGTTAGGCTTGTATATATTTGTTTGTTTACATTTTGTTTCTTTTTGTTTCTTGGTGGTGTTCCTTGGTTATGGTAAAGTCTTGTGGTATTATTTTTTGGTTTGGAATTGCTCAAAAGTGTGGGTATAAATCTTACAAAAGTGAACATGAGGTGGCAATAAATCACCATGAAGCAACCAAAGGTACTGGTATAGATTGGTATAGGAATTTAATGTCTTATAAAGATTTAAGCCTTATCCTACATCAAAACTTGGTTTTAAGAAAAATCATATGTATACAATTTGAATTTAGTTTATTAACTCATATTAATTCTTACACTTAAAACACATCCTTTTCATGGACTAAAGTTTCAACTAAAGGAGAGTATCCTAATGCTAGGGCATTTGATGAAAACCTTAAAACTAGGCTGTATTGGTTTCTAACCTTTGAAAAAGACATAGAAAATGTAAAATAAAAGAAACTTAATGAAAAATCTATGGAAATAGAAGCAAAGGTGATTCATTTAATCTCCATCAAGAATATGGAAGCATGATTAGCAATGGAGCAAGACCTTGAGTGGAATCAAAGGTACCTTTATTGAGCCTATAGATGCCTAATTGGAAGTAGAGTAATGCTCAATCTTCCCCTAAATTAAGAGTTATTATTATTAAATAATATCTAAAGTACTCAAATTTATGTGTAATAGACCAAAAGGATATGAACCTAGATGTTATTCCTTGAAATTCATGACAAACAGTAAATGGAATCAAAGCACACACTAGATGTATATCTTTTAATATCTGAGTTTAAATTTTATACATAAGGAACTTATTTCATAAAAAGTTTACTCCGGAGAGAGTATAGTCTAAATGGGATATAAAATTCATGTACAAGTTTAAATTAAAGTCTTGTGTTCTAATATATTGCTATGTTGCCCTTGTGAGTCACCATTTGTTGAGAGCAACACCCCCATCTTTTTTCTTTGAATAGGGAACCCTTGTAATTGTTTCTAGAACCTCTGTATTCTAGAATAAGTGTGAAATATTATTTGATCTTGAATTTCAAAGTCAAATAAATTTTAAAAAGGACATGAGATTTGGTGTATCTGATTATGAACATGTTTTATGGATTAATGTTGCTAATAATTGTTTTCAAGGTGATTAATTGTAGGTCCCATAGAAGAAGCTAGGGTTCCCAAGAAATAAACCTTAGGGGTTTGAATTTAAATTTTCATGAGAAAATTTATTAGTAAATATTATCTCCTTTTAGTTAAAATAACCTTAAGTCTAACTTTATATTAAGCATCAATTATGTTTTTAAACATGACTAAATATTATTGTAAAATTATGACTTAAACTTGGACCCTTTTCCATTTAAAACCTGAGACCCCTTTTGGATTAAATAAGTCTTATTAAGGATTAAGTGTATTTGTGTTTGTAAACATGAACAATGTTTAAAGGTATAAACCTTAGGTTAAACCTTTATATATGTATATCAATATTAACTTAAAAATCATGCACTTTTGCATATCGAAAGCTTCTTTCTCAATCAAAGGATTTGATCTAATGGTGTGAATAAAATTTGACACCAAAAATGACACCAATAACTATCAATCACTTGGATTATGATCTTACGATCCTCACTACCTTGAAATATTTAATCTGATAGCATGCATTGACCCCAAATCCTTAACAAATCTCAATGGTTTTACATGTGGCATTCTTTTATTAGATTAATAAATTACATTGTCTTAAATTTGATAGGTTCACTCCCATAATTTGACATTTATGAGGATGTATTTGATGAGACTAAACACATAAAATTTAACCTAGATAATCCCTGAAGCCATGGGAACTCCCAAGGGATTTACAAGAGTAATTCAGTTATTAAATCAATAAATTCCATTGTCTTAAATTTAACAAGTTTTCTCCTATCATTTAACATATATGAGGATGTATTTGACATCACTAAACCCATCAAATTTATCCTAGATAATCCAAAAAGACTTGGGAACTCCTAAGGGCTTTACATGTGGCATTCATTTATTGGATCACTAAATTCCATTGTCTTAAATTTGATAGGTTCAATCCTATCATTTGACATTTGTGAGGACGTATTTGATGTGACAAAACCCATCAAATTTAACCTAGATAATTTTTAAATCCTAAACAATGAGGGAATTTCTAAAGAACATTTTAAGAAATTCCTAGCATTTTAAGTAGGAAAATTTAGCATATAAAGACTTTAACCTAAGTCATTTTGTGTTTTTTTAACATAAAATTTTGAATGTCATATTTAATCCTAAGTTTCATATAATCATGTAAATATTTAAAAAGTCCTCATATTTTAGGATCCAATGGTACATCAAGCCCAAAGCCTTTTAAAAAGGCATATAGTTAACGATTTGACCCTAGCCAAGATCCAATGGTGATTTTTGGCTCACTAGATTTGATCTAATGGTGTGATGAATTTGAAGACTTTTCAAAGGCCCTATGAGCTTGACACATGGCACAATTAGTGATCTTAAAGATTAAAATACCAATGAAATGCAAGGATAGGGATTATATTTTTCAAAGCAAAATAAAGACGACTTTTGAAAGCTAACAGATAGTCTTCAAATAACATTTATGAAATTTGCTTTGAAAGGCATGGAACCCATTCACATAGGTTACACATAATGATGGAGGATAAAAATAAAATATATATTATGCTTTAAAATGCAAAAGATATGAGAATGAGGTCCCATAAAATATAAGGCATGTATGAGATCAAGAGTTGGATATTTTTTCCATTAAAGTGAAAAACCCTAAACCCTCTATAAAGAAGGGATTAAGTTAGTTTAATTGATCACATAGCAATCAACGTAAGTGCAACTTGAATTTAGAGAAAGTGCCTTAGTGAGATATTTATTTTGGTAAGGCACTTTCTATAAATTAGGCACTTTCTCACTAAGGCACTTTCTCATGATATATATAAGGCACTTTCTCACTAAGGCACTTGATCACCTATATAAGGAATCATGGTCTAACCATATAGATCACCTATATATATTCCTAGCAAGCTTGCAGAGCAAGAAATTGCTTATCAAATCATCTAGGGAATGGATTGGATATGAAAGAAGAATAAGAAAGCTCAGGTTCATCCCTTTCCACTAGACATTGGTAGAATTATAATCAAGTATTGGAAATAGTTGGAGATCATGGTGGTACATAGGAACTCTTTTGATTTCCAACTAGATGACCTTAAATTTGGGACCCCAATGATAGATTGGATAACCATATTTAGTATAAAAAGGTCCCAAAGACTAAGTACAAACATCAACTAGGTGTGGGAGATAGTATTTACACAAAGGCAAGGAAATTTCAAGAAGTCCTATCTAAGGTTGAAAACTACAACATAAAATTAGAACATAGGTTGGTCAGGGATAATAATCCCTTAGGAGAAATATGGAAACTTCATCCCTTACGTTATCACTTATTTCCAGGACCATATAGGATTGTACATCAAGAACCACCTATTACAACACAATATTCTAAGCCTCAACAGAGAAAATTGACAATGTCAACTCAAGTTGCGCAACTTGAGGATGTAAAAGGAAAAGGTAAATATGTGATTCAAGAGTCTATCATAAAGCATAGAACAAGTGAAGGTCCCAAAATTTAGGTATCCCCACTAAGGCCTTCATCCTAAGTAGAGGTTATTAGCATGATTGCTTTAGAAACTAGAGAAAAAATGGAAAAAACCCTTATTAACATCATAGCTACCTATGGTTCTGATGAGGAAGAGGATCCATATAATGAAGAAATCAAAGAATTAGTTCCATTAGATGGAGGAAAGAGATAGGAAGAATTGGCCTTAGTTCCTCTAGCACCAAGAAAGAGGCCTATGTTAACTTTCACTCACCCTACTACTGAAATTAACCTCTTCAGTGATGATAATACTATTTATGGACCAACTATACCTGATTGGTTTGTTTATGTGTAGTTGCAAAAAATCTCATCTCTTTCTCTTCACTAGATTTGACTCGAGTTGACATGGATGTTTAGGATAATTTCAAGCCTTAGATTTTGGATATTATAAATAAACAAACAAAGAGAAGGATCTAGATCCTTCACAACAAGGAAACCTAAGGTATTGATACCCCAAGAGCAACTAAGAGTACAAATGTAGAGATTTTTCAATAACCATAGGTAAAGGATTCTGACCCTTAGGTCCATTTCAATATAGATACATTAACTCTTGAGAGATTAGTGACCAATAAGGTTACTATTGGTACTAAGGAGTTCACCTTTCAGAAGGTGGAACCATTTACAGGCTTAACTCCTATTCTTGGGTAGGTAGTAGGGGAGCATCCTATATTTTAAGAAGATGTAGCTAGTATGGTTTTGACCTAGTCAATAGTGACCTTGGCTAGAGTTCAAGGAGTGAAATAGAAGATTCTCAACTTCAAGAAATAAAAAAATATTTAGAAGCTCAGGTCCTCCTTTTAATTCCTAAGGATTTATTAAAAGTGTTGAATAAATCTTTGATGGATACATTTGAGAATTTGAAAAACATAAAGCTTAGATTGAGGGATTTAAACCATCAAACTGAGATAGTACAAGCCTTAATCACCCAATGGTAGGATTCTCAAGATCAAATGGAGGAGCTCATCCAGGTATATAAGACAAAGTAGGCCTTAGAATTCAAGATTATCAAACTTAAGCATCTGGACAACATCATGGTAGTTTTGATGTTTAAATAAGGGGATTTGATCACCTAGAGCAATGATGTCAATAACTTCATCAAGAGATACACAGGCTTGGTAACCCATATTGAGAAAATTTTGGGGAATCTATTAGATAACCATTTTGAAACCATAACTATAGGCATGATTAGTGATGAATAATTCAATAAAAAGTTTGGTGTTCACATATAGGGCATCAAAGTCAATAAAGGTCACTCAGTGAAGGACAACCAAAAGATCCTTAATATCATTATTTCTGTAGGGAAGTAAATTGTAGAAGCACAATATATAAAGGAACTTGTATCTCAAGAAGATAATGAGTTTAACAAGTTGGTAGGTCTAAAAGAGAATTTTTTAATGAAGCATGTAGTGGATTTTGAACTAATCAAAGAATAATACACTAGGGTGAAAGACTTCCTTAGACAAGGATAATTGAGGGGTCCACTAGTGTTTCTATGTAGGGAGACCTTCTATTATAAAGTATATGCTAGTATCTTATCATATACTCTTTCTTGTAAAGTTGACATATGACCTTCCATATTATATCTTTATATCAAAGATAATTGCCCTTATCCACATGTGGATATTTTTAAGGTGAACTAGTTAACTGCCTATGTTTCATATAGATAGGTAGATGGTTACCATTTGTAAGGAGAGTTTTTGAGAAATTGTATACCAAGAGCATTTAATACAACTAAGGAATTCCAAAAATATTGTCTATATAGTTTTATTAAATTTCCATGCTACCTCTCAATTGCAAATAGTCATCTTGAATTTGAATGATTCTTCTTATTTTAAGTTGCACTATTTATCATAGGGTTGTTAATTTGTGCTAAATTCTAAATTGACTATAAATATCTCAAGTATACTTCATTTTATTTGTTCTATATTTCGATGTACTTAGGTTATTTTGATCATAATAGTAAAGCTTTAAAGTAAATTTGGTTCTTACTTATGATTCATATTTTTTCATTGATTTTTTTTTGATTTGTGATATAATTTTATCTTATGATTTTTTATAACATAAATTGGTTCAAATGTGCTCAAAGTAATTGGAATTTGGTCATAATATTTGAGATGGAAACTTGCAATCACATTTCTTTCTTACTTTACCCTTATCTTTTCATATTTTTATCAATATTAACTCTATCTTAAATATAATTGTTAATACTCATTTATTTTGGCCTCAGAGTCATAAAAAACTATTGAATATATAAATATTTAAACCTTGGTGGCTCCCAACCACTAAATCAAACAAATATTGTGGATAGTTCTCATACCCTACTTCTATTCCACCATAGACATCATTAAATTGTCACAAATTGAAACTCATGCCTTGGATTTTTCAAATCTTAAAATGAGTAGTGTTCATCAACACTAAAGAGTACCTGTGGTACACTTTGAAGAATCAACATAGGTCAGATACATTTTCATTTTTATTCTTATGTTGACCTCAAATGGAACCCCTTCACCTGGACCAAAATAATAATGGGGGAGGATATCATTTAGGTACGGTTAGAACATTTTATAGTATCCATAAATTGGCATTTACACTTTCACATCACCCTCTCATCCTTGACAATATTTGGGTTAGATCACAATCCGATCATCTTTGAAGGAGAAAGGATTTCTAAACCAAAAAAAACTACCTTTTAGATTTGAGAGCATGTGGATTCAACACCTAAATTTTCAAGACTTGATCAAATATTGATGGATGGAACTTGTTAAGGGAATATACATGTTAATTTTGGCTAAAAACCTCAAGCACATTAAATATAAACTAAAATTTTGTAACAAATAAGTGTTCAAGAATATCTTCAGTGAAAAGAATGCCTTGGTGGAATTATTTTGTACCATTATGGAACAAATTTCAATCAATGGATTAGATGAAAACTTAGCCAATTATGAGAAGGAACTTATAAGATCCTAACATAACCTTGAAGCTAAAGAGGAATCATTTTGTAGATAAAAGTCTAGATGCACTTGGATAAATGAAAGAGATAGAAACACAAAATTCTTACACCATGTAGCCTCTAGAAATAGAAGCACAAATATAATATTATAATTTCTCCTTGAATATAGAAATAAAACTAGAGATATAGAAGTAATTAATGAACAAATAATTCCACACTTCAAAAGTTTTATAAAAGAAACATGATCTACTAACTTTTAGTTAGAGTCAAGGATTCTATAAAACCTTCGATCAATCATCTCTTAGGTAGAATATTGAGAAATCTGTAAACCCCCTTATTTGGATGAGGTTAGAAATATGACATTTTCCATGGATTTAAATAAGGCCTAAAGCTTATATGGCTTCCCCCTTATATTATTTTAAATATTCTATGACATCATACATGTGGAAGTGGAGGTGATAGTTTATGAATTATTCAAGGCTAGAACTATCCTAAAAGATTTCAGTAATACATTCTTAGTCCTCATCCCCGAAAAATAGGAACAAACCAATTAAAGGATTTTAAATCCATAACTTTATGCTAGACTATTTACAATATCTATACTAGAAACTTGGTCACTCACCTATAACCTCTGCTTGAGGGGATCATTATTGAATAATAAGGAGCCTTTGTATTTAGTAGATAGATCACAAATGGTATCATAAAAATCTATGAAACCCTTCACTTAGTGGAAAAATATAATATGGAATGTATGTTCTCCAAACTCGACATGAACAAGGCCTATTAAAATATTTCTTAGAGATTCTTAGATAAGGTGTTGAATAAGATTGGATTTGATATAGATCTTAGGGGCCTGATTCATAGTTGCATATCCACCCCCATGTACTTAATCCTAATCATTGGGTTCCCAAAGGTTTTTTATTTGCTAGAAGAGGGATCAGGAAAGGTTACCAATTATCACCATATTTATTCATCATGATGGTAGAAACAATTGGTATAAGTTTATAAGCAATGAGGGATCAAAATATAATTAAGGGGTTAAAGATATCCCAAAACATTATCTTGGTTACCCATGAACAATTTATAGATGACACCTTCCTTATTAGATATATATTTGTGGTGGAATCAAAATCCCTATAAAAATTCTCTTTGACTATGAATGGGTTTTAGGTTAGTGCTTAAACTTGAGGAAAAGCTTCATCTTCTTCTTGAATACCCTGCCTATCTCCCAAAAAATTCTATTGGGTATAATGGGATACTATATTATCAGTATCCCTTTAACCATCTTAGCATGTCATTATTCAAAGGAAGAAATAAAATAGAGTTATGAAACTAACTGGTGGATAAAATACAAAATAAACTAGCTGGGTGAAAAGGAATACTCCTTACATAGATAGGTCAGCTCCAACTTCTCAAAAGTTCATTTCAAATCATACCAATCTACTTCATGACCTTGTTGTATATACCTAGCAAGAATTCAAAGAGAATAGATAGAATCCAAAGAAGTTTCTTATGGAGACGTGTAGAAGGTAAACTTAGATTCCCTTTGGTAACTTGAGAAAAATCCTATCTTCTCAAGACCTACAGAGGACTTGGACTAAGATGAGTTAAAAGTATGAATCAAGATCTCAAGACTAAATTTGGATGGAGAGTAATGAAATAAGATAACCATTAGACTTAGATCATCAAATCCAAGTACCTAGAGGGAAAAGAAGAATATAACATCCTTTGGGAAGACGACACCTTGGATGGCTCTTATTTTTGGAAAGCCATCTTGAGCTCAAAAGGAATTCTCAAGAAAGGAAATAAATGACAAGTGGGAAATGGAGAAAAGGTAGAACTTTGGGAATATTTATGGTTAAAACTTTATCCTCTAGCTTCATCTCCCCTCTAGAATAACCTAAGTGAGACCTTTAAATCCTCTATGTTCCATAAGGTCAAGGACTATTGGTTGGTTTCTAAAGGGAGAATAAGGTGGAATAACTTGACCATAGAGATTGATAATGTGAAAGTTATCTAGGAAGTCCAAAATCTAAATCTCTAACTTTAACAAATTAACGTTGTTGTATTCCTTAAGGAATACTCCCTTATTTGGCCAACAAAAGATAATGGGGATTATTTGGTGAATGTTGGTTCTTGATCAGCCTTTATTTGGATGATGATTGGACATATAAGATAAATCTATAAATCTAGCACCATAATCCTAATATAAACATCTTTTTCAAGATGGAAGTCTTGGATAAAATTCTCATTGTGGACAATTTGGCCAAACATGAAATGATCATCCCCAATAGGTGTGTCCTCTATAAATTTACCCAAGAATTAATCTCCCATCTTTTCCTTAATTTCCACTTTGGGATAAACATATAGAATCATCTCCTTTAGCTCTTAAATGTATCTTGGGTTAAGCCTAACTCCATTATTGATGTCATTCTCTAGTGAAAACCTCCCTAACATCTTCCCTCCTTATCCTTTATGTGATCCTTGTCCCTTAACCATTTTAATGAAAAGTGTGGTTAGTTATAAATGCCTATCTCTTTAACCATAAAAAATACAACCCATTATGCTCATTCCAATTATTACACATTCCCATTATTGAAAAATATAAAGTGGCTATCAATGATTTCCTTAGAGGCTGAACATGTCATTCTTCATAAGTGGAATCCTACTCTCTCCTCCCATACTAAACTTGGCTATAAACCTCATTAAATGGTCATGTCCCCCTCCAAGTTGGTTGAATATAAAATTTGATGGAGCATACAAGGATAATCTAGGAAGTGTGGTGGGTGTTAGAGTCATCAAATATGATCTAAAGGTGGTAATAACTACCTATGTAGGCCAAATGAGGGTAAAAACAAACCATGTGGTTGAGGCCAAACTATTTGATGGGGTATCTAATTAGTAGCCTAACATAACATCACTAAGATGGTAATATAAGGGGATTCACTAAACATCCTTAATGACCTTTTAAGCAAAGTGAACCCCTATCATACCATTAGCCACCTCATTATTAATGTCACCAGCCTCCTTCAGACCATTAATGATTGTTATTTAATCTAAATCTATTAGGAGGATAATGTTGTAGTAGATGGTCTAGTAAAAATTAGCATCACTATCCTCACCCTCTTAATTAATCATGATTTACAAAACCCCCCATTCAACTAAGGGTCCAAATCATACATGCAAATGGATATCACATTTAATCCAAGATCATTCCACACCAATTATCATGATGTTGACACTCATTCCAAATATTTTGATAGATAGTTATAACATTTGGGTAAATCAAAATTTTAATAGCTTGACCCTTAAATCCACACTTTGTATATTACACTACCTAAGTAGGAAGAGTAGCAAATCCTTGGGAGTAAATAGAGATAGGTTTGATCCAATATCTTTCACCAAGTTTCAAACAAATATTAAGGTTTGGAGGAATCTAAAAAAAGGAGGGCTCATAGAATTCATGCTTTACATCAAAGGCCATGATGAGATGCTTACAAAGGACTTGACCATGTGGTGGAAGTAGAGGCAAGTCATGTTCAGGGGCACTAGAGTCAACACCATAAAGGAGATAGTCAAGGAAGTTATAGGTATGTATTGTGAGAGAAACAAGGCCTTCAAAGATAAGAGGAGAAAATAAGAGATCATTTAATATTTATTCAAAATAGACTTAGCCTTCCAAGCTAAAAAAAAAGGAATATCCCAGAGCCTATCTCAAAAGGCATTGGCTAGAAATATATCTATATGTAATGAAATACTTAACTTTATAGGGTAAGTTTACCCATATATTTTCCCATCACTTCTTATTATTGAATCAATTCAAAGGCCACCACATTATCCTACCTTACTACCTACTCATGTGCCTTGAATTCTCTATCTTAGACTTCCAAGAAAAACCTTCCTTAAACCTAATATATTAGGGTTTAACCTTCCTCATCACCCAAAATTGGAAACCATTGAAGGGAATTAAGATTACCGCAAGCAAAATCAATAAGGTAAAAGGTTTAGGATAAGCCTCATAAAACCTTATAGAATACTAGGAGGGATATCCACCTTCAATTTACCCCTACCTATTTAGCAAACCCTTAGCCCTCATCATAAACATCCCTAAACTATTGGAAAAAGGTAAAAATAAAGACCCATGACTCTCCCCATAGGAGAAGAAAACTAAGAATAAGGAAAACATAAGTTTGGGGGTCCCCCAAGGTATTGAAAACCTTAAATTTAAAATTTGGAAGATGAATGTGGATGGATTTAGGAGGCAAAGATATGATATAGAATTAATAGATCTCCAGAAAATAACTAGGTAGAAGATGGAGGACTTCCAATATAATTTATAGAGCATGGGATGGTAGATGGTTTATCTCATTGAAGAGTGGAATACCTATAAATTTATAGTGATTCCTTATTTTAGAGTCTTATTTTGTTTTATGTTCCTTGTACCTTGTTTATAGTTGGTGGAACTCTAGTGGTCAATTGGATTTCTTGGTATGGTTATGTTTTGTTATTTTTTTCTTGACTTAATTTCTTGATTAAACTAGTGGTTTCAATTCCCTATGAAACTTGACATTTGCCTTATCAAATAAAAATAATTTGATTATTTAAGATATGTAATAAATATTATGATGCACAGTGGTTAAATACTATGTTTGGAGTGGGTTGAAAACATGTTAAAAATGATGTGTGTGTGTGTGTGTGTGTGTGTGTGTGTGTGTGTGTGTGTGTGTGTGTGTGTGTGTGTGTGTGTGTGTGTGTGTGTGTGTGTGTGTGTGTGTGTGTGTGTGTGTGTGTGTGTGTGTGTGTGTGTTATTAATATTATGATGCATAGTCATTAGATATTATGTTTGGAGTGGGTTGAAACTATTTATTTAAACATTATGAATCATAAGATCAATAACATATATATATATATATATATATGTATATATATATGTATATATATATATGTGTGTATATATATATATGTATATATATATACATATATATATATATACACACACACAAATATATATATATATATATACATGTGTATATATATATATATGTATATATATATATAAATATATATATACATACATATATACATACATACATATATATATACATACATACATACATATATATATATATATATATATATATGTATGTATGTATGTATAAGTTTTTTATCTATTTTTTCTTTTTGATTTTTGGAGCTTAGATAGTTTGATTTTCAAATGAAGCTTAAACTTATTTAAATAAGAATAAGGACGTTTTATTTTATTTTAGCATAAAATCTTTAAAAAAATCATGAGAAAGAAGGACCATTGCATGCACAATGATACTCTAATATGTTTTTAGGATTAACATTACATAAAATAAATTGGAAAGTGTATGGGATAAACATAATATCATCTCTATAAATATAAAGGCAATAGTAATGATCTTAGACATATTGATATAAAGATGTTTCACATCTAGATCAATAATAAGAAGGAACAATGACATATATGTGTGGAATATTTATAAAAACCTTTATGAATATAGATTATCATTTAAATGATGAGATTTAATTTCATTCCTAAATTTTTTTGTGAATTATTAACCTTAAAGCAACCATTATTATGCCAACTAGTTTGCAATGTATGAGATTCACACATAATCATATTTTAACAATGAGATAATAATAATATAATTGATGATATTTGGAAGTTTGTTTACACTTTTATTACTTAATGTGAGAATCACTTTCTATAAAAATAGATCACGACCTTAAATTTTTTGAAATTTTATCATTTATATTTTTGAGGTTGTGACACCCTCAGAAGCACATTTAGTATTTTAAGTAAAAGGAAATTATTTTATGGCATTGTATGCATCATAAAGTTTCATGATCACAAACACAAATTATAGACAATCATAGGTGATTGTATAATCCTTGTCTTCTCATTTTATACATGTATGTACCAATGAATAGGTTAGTATTAAATGGTGATACTGACAAGATCTTATAGAACTGACCCAACACAAACAACAGATTAGTTCTAGAATCAAGTGAATAAAAATAATTATCTCTTATTTTCATTTATATAATATAGTCATAATAAAGTATAAAATCTATTCATCATGATATATTTAGTATTTTATATATTTAGCATATGCCCTTATTAAATTAGAAGAACCAATCTCAATTTCTACATTCAAATGTATGCTTGAATACTATATCTAATGGTATTAATTAAATTTCAAAGTGATAAATTAATTAGATTAATATCACTCATTTATCCAAATTAGGGTAAAATAAGTAGAAACTACTATGTGAATTAAAATAAATAGATATGAATTTCAACCATACATTTGAATGTAAAATACTAAAATCAATTGCAAAGTTTTGATAAGTGGAATATGCTAAATTTAATTAGTAAAAAAATGGATTAGTAATTATATTTTATAATTGGTTGTTGGATTTTAACTATGTTCTGATAGTGAAAAACATAATAGAGCAAGCCTATGATTCTTTTAGGTTGGGAACTATGCTTATGTCTATGTAGGGTTAGTTTGGTTAGATTTGGTTTGGTATCAGATGTTGATATTGACCTATAGTTTTTGGGACCATATAGTAACATTAAAATATATATAAAATATTGAATGTGATATTTTAAATCTTAATGATGCATGAAAGTCCATAAATTAGCCTTTATAATGTTGAAAACTTAGGTTTTCTTGTTAGGGCTAGAAAGCTGAAAAACCTAAGAAAGTGTAATGGGATGAGTTGGCCATAATAAAATTTGCTTATGATTGAGTGTTGCATACTTATATGATACTCCAAGGATGGAAATAAATACACTCATATTTATCCCACTTAGTGTGATTATGAAATTTCATTCCTTTTTTTACATGAATGCAACTAATGATTTGGATTTGATACTTGACAATGATTAGTTTGACTTGGATTTAGTATGATTCAAACTTGGATTATGATTAATCCTAGTGGTTGATTAATAATTTGGGATGAGTGGGGAATAATTTATTAATGTGAAATAGAATAAATAGTTGTACCAAATAATTCTAAAGTCCCATTCAAATGAGGCCTTGATTTGTATATAAATGAGTTCAATTGGGTAATTTATCATGCTATTGACACACTAGGTAGATGGACTTACCTAAGGAAATATTTGATTTTAAAAGTATTTTTGCTAGGAAAGGGTCAATAACATCAAACAAAAGTTAGTATGAACTGGTGATATTGACCTAGTTTGATGTTACTGACCCATGCACAATAGGATTAAACTAAGCATTTGGGCATGTCTTTGTAGGATATTATGTAGGTATGAAAAAAAATTGAGGTTCTTATAGGTGTGTGATAGTATAATGAAAGTGTAAAAATCATATTGTATCCTATAGGTGTGGAATAATGGTAGGTTAAGACCATATTTATATGTGTAAGTCATGCATGGTAAATGTATTTCAATCTTATAATTATCAAGTTAATACCGTATCTTAATATCTACATGTGGATGAGAACCTATATATATATATATATATATATATATATATATATATATATATATATATATATATATATATATATATATATATATATATATATATATATATATATATATATAATATCCATATTATCCCATAAATTAGCCCAAAATATCACACAAATATTTAATACTTATCAAATATGATAAAATTTGGAAAACTAAAGTGAATACAAACATCAAATAAAAGTAACATGGTTGCATCAATACCCTGAAGAGTTTTCTCACACATAATAAGAATACACAATCTTACTAAAGTAGTCCAAAACTATAAAAAAAATAGTTTTCCTTTTTTTGAAAAAGGAAACCCTCTTACAAAATCCATGGAAATTATTTTCCATGGCCTATAAGGAAATGTCATATAAAAAATCAACTTCCTATTAATAGGCTTACTTGTGTTACACAACACACATCTCATTGTTAATTATGAAACATCAAATTTCATATTTAGATAATGAACATACTTTTGAAATATTTTTATAGTATTTTTTTAATCTAAAATGACACAAAAAATGAAGTATGCATTTATTTAATTATCTTAACCCTTCATCATTTGGGAAAAAATTGCTTACTTGACTTTTAAACAAACTTGGAATGCCTAATTTATACCTTTCCTACTTGCCATTTAATACATGATTAGTCTATAAAGTGTATTGGGATATGTGTATCTAACTTGTGTCTATCATAACTTATATTTAAGTCATATGATCAATTCTATAGTTTCATATTTGTATTAAGGTTGACCTATGTTATTTCCATAGCATAATTAGGGTATATATATGAAGCAGTGGTTAGTATTTTATCATCATATTGTGAATTATGTTATTATTGTATAGTTGTAGAGGTCCCCACCTCAAAGTTTCTCATCATTTATTCAAATATCATGGTTTGTTTCAATCATATAGTGATTTATTTATGTTATTATACTTCATATATTGAGTAATTTTCTTTTAAGTGTTATTGGAGCTTTGATTTGGGAAAACATATGGGTGAAACCTTAACAAAATTTTATACACTTTTTTATTAGAATTGAATAATCATTTAAGTAGACTCCAATAAAAATGTTAACCATTGGTGATCATTTTTGAGAAAGTTATTTTTTATTTGATAGGTGAAAATCAAGTTTTATAGGGACCTAAAAACTACAATTTAGTATAAAAAGGAGTAAAGACAAAAAAGAAAGAACCAGGCGTATATGACCTACTAGATGATAAGAGTTGGAAAAATTATAGCAAAATAAGAAAAAAAAGGATTGAAGCACAAAGAAACCTTTTATATTTATTTAGAGTGGGTCTCTTTACCATTTCCACCTATTTTATTAGTTTTACTTCTACTTATCATACCTATAGTTAGATTTTCATGGCATTTTACCAAGTTTCTTCTGTGTTTACATGAGCCTTTATCATTCTCAACCCTCACCTTTCCTTTCTTGGAGTTGAAGATCCTTGAGGTGATGGTGAGAATATATTTTCATTCTTTATTTGGTGTTCCCTCTAAATTTATTCTACTTTATTTCACCATTTTTTGGTCCCTCATACCTTCCCTCAACTTATCCATTTACTACTTGAAATTGTTTCATTATTTCATTAATGCCACCAATTGCTTACCCATTTTCTATAGATTAGCATGGAAATCTACCAACTTTTGCTTGAATCCCTCTATAAGCTAAGTCAATCATCATCCCTCCTCCATATTTCTATAGATTTTAATTCATGGATTTTAAATTTAGGGTTTTTGATACCCCTAATAAATTAGGGACTTTTATTAACCTTCTTGGATACACTCATCTCTAGTGGAGAATAATCATAGGATTTCCTTTTATCCTTCTTCCTAACCTCCTACAAGTGAATAGGGCATGGGGAAGGAGAATGCTCAACCTTATTTACCTCAGCTAATTTTTACTTATTAGTTTTCCTCTCTTTACTACTATCCATAATATTGATTTTTTAGTTCTTCATGGGGCTCCTATTTTTAGCAAGGAAGAAAATCAGTCCTTGGTGGATTATGTCAAAAGAAGGGTTTTATTATAAGGATAAGACTAAATATTCTAGTAACATGAGGAGATAATATGATAAACTAATCCAAATCCCTTTAAAATGTTTTAACAATATGAAATGATGTGAAAATATATGAGTGAAATTTCCTTCTAATGTCAAATAATACATTACCTGTAAGCAAATATCCAGCCATTTCCTCAAAAGAATAACCTTGGGAAATTCCTTCTTATCTATTTGAAATATGACATCCATCTTAAATAATTCCTACATGAGCTCCTATTTTTATCTTTTGTATGTGAAGGCCTTAGTTACTTCACAAGACATATCTGTGACATCCACTTTGACTCCTTTGAAGACCACTTGGCACTATTTATAGCCTGCCATAACATCCCTAACCAAAAATTTGTCATGCACTTAAATTAGGAGCATAAAATTCTATGAGTCTACCCTTTCTCAAATTTATCTAAATTTTTTTGTTTACTTGGACTTCTATAGAGGAAATGGGTTCATAACAGTCTCAATCTCCTCCATACTATTGATCTTGTTTCTACTTAGATGTTGAAAGTTCAAGAGAACCAAGTAGTAGTTCAGAATTATATTTCTTTGTTTTAACCAATATCTATTGGTAGGAATCTTTTTGACATGATGTATTTCATCGTTAGTTTTAAATTTAATATCATAATTATCACAAAGTATGGTTTGAACTTTGCTTAGGCATGATTTTATTTCTCACATGCATCCCTGCCTCAAGTATGAAAGGCTTGAAAGTGCAAATTATTATGGATTAATGGATAGATATGAGATGAGATATTGAGGCATCTAATCCACATCAAGAATTTTGAGTTGAGTATGCACATATTTTAAAGTGCATCAACAATCATGTTGCCCTCTTGGTATATGTGTGAGATTGAACACTCTATTAAGTAAAGGAGACATATGGCATTGATAATGATTTGGATGATAGTGTGGGAAAGTTTTGCCTTTCCTAATAGGTCATTAAAGATATTGATAAAATCCAATTCTATAACTAGTTTATGAATGTTAATCTAGATATCTATTTGGATGCCCCATAGGGCCACTTTAGCCTTGATAACATGGTTATATTAAATACCCATCAACCTTACATGGGTAATAATAGTGATCCTTGACTCATTCCTAATGACTCCTCCAACCCATACATTTCTATTATTTACTTTAGATTTTCCATCAAAATTTTATCTTCAACCACCCCACAGGGGGCAATTCCCATTTCATGAGGCTCCTATCCAAATTAGGCTTGATGGGAGGGGAACTTATTTAAGATATCCTAGTTATCTTTGAAATCTCTCAACTTGTTTTTAGGTATTTCCATGTACTAATTCTCAACAATAGTAGATTAGATCTTACAGAAAGATCTCAAAGGGTTGGAACATTTATAGTCAAAGACACAAGCATTCCTTTTAAACCAAATAAGATAGAAAAGTGGGGTAGAGATAAATACCAAAGAAAGATAAAATAAGGTAGCTTCCAAGGATTTTTATATTATATGATGAGGTCCACGATGGAGGTGGGATTGACCCAAGACAGGTTAAATAGATAAAGGAGGAGGTTCTAGATAGAAAACCTAAATAGATAGTCAAGGAGTAAATAGTTGACTAATTTCAATGTTGAATCATAAAGAGCACACCTATTATGAATGGTCATCCCCAATTTTTTCAAGTTTTCCATTATAAAAAAAATCTATGAGCCATGAGCCAAAAAAATGTTCACCTTAGGGGTTAGGTGTTTAATCTAGAGGTTTTTATAGTAGGATTAGTCCTCTAACTAGTTCAGATTGGTAAAGAATCCAAATTTCATCATGTACTCTCCATTGTATTCTATATGCCAAAGGAGTGAATCATCTTTTGGGAACATAACTATTTGGATTTTATAAATTTGGGAATTAAGGTTAGAGATTTCTAGAGTAATCTCCATGATTTGAATCATAGCTAGTAGAGTTATGTACTTTGTTCTTCCTTCAGAGAAGGACCAATAACCCTTCACCTCAAGGACACATTTTAATATTTTTTCATAAATACAATTTATAAGCCACATTTTAATGTTTTTTATTTTAAATTTATTTAAATTTTAAGAAATATTTAAAAAAAGAGTGGGTTTATTTTCTTTGATTTGAGGTCAACATAAGTCAAAAATTACATGGCCAAAGTGTATTCAAAGGTGAAAGTCCAATTTGACATTATCAATCCTTGGTATGGTAAGATGACAAACTATGGGTCAAAACAAGGGTTCCAAAACTCTTGGTATAACTCCGAACAAAGAAAACATGGAGTAAAAAATAGGAATTAACTGATCTTTTATTCTATGGTTTTCTTTGATAAATAATAATTTGAGATAAATTGATTATAGTTTACAACAAATTCTAATATGACCAACATATAAAATCTATATAATGAGTTTGGACATAGAATCAATAAAATTTTGAATTTAAAAATGAATATAAAAAGTCATTCACAATTAACTACTACTTAAACCACCATGTGTGGATCTTTGATTCAATATAATACAAGCCCTAATACAAATGAAACTCAGTCTTCAACTAGTTCCCATTGAAGCCCTAATATATCCCAATCTCTATCTTCAGCTAGTTCCCATTTGAGGTCACAAAACATGATACCAAAAGTAGAAATACATAAGTTTATGGGAAGCATATAGTCACTTAGATAAACCAAATGGATAATGTTTTTGAGAAACATCATATCCCATGAGGACATAAATTGATAATTGAATATTCATATTTGTAACTTAACCAATTCATTTGGTATTTTCTTATTTTGTGTTCAAAATAAGAAAAGGGGTATTAATGCCAATTGGTTAAAAATTAGTTATGAGTAATAGTTCCACTATCATAATAGTGTGATGGATAATCACTTTAGCTATTGATCAAATATGTGATTCATAATATTTTTAAGGATCATATTTATCATTTGTAGAGTCTATCTGTATGGGTGGAGATAATCACAAATGAAAATTTGAATGAGTTATTTCTTAGTAGGGTCAAGGATAATATACAAAATTAGGTTCACATGTTTAATCCAAGTATTATCTCTAAGGATATTTTCATGGCACATAAATTAGAGGATAGGGTACTTGATCTAAAAACTAAAAATACAAGTGTCATAAAATTGAATAACACTCTATCACATTTAATAGATCTACTAATTTCTTGACTTTTCCATTTTTTTCAATAAACAAAATAAAAACTAGAATTAAAATGAATATCAAAACTATAAAAAATAGTAGAGAAAATTAGAAGAAATCACCAGTGAATTGATAATAGAGTTCGGCTTCAATAGCCTACGTCTCTAGGTCTATTCAAAGTGAGGACCATTTCCATTAATTTGTGAAACAAATGGATTACAAATTGATTATGAGTATTCAATTCTCCTTCTCTGGTCTCTACCTTCCTATAAAAACATCTCTCAGACCTGTCATTAATGGCCCAAGGCCATACAAGGCATTATTAAGTCTCTAACCTTCTTTATTCTCTTTTCACAGTTGGCTCTAACTTCCTTTTCAAATAGAAGTTTACTCCCTTTATAACACTTCAAGCCCCATAGGAAAAATGGTCAAAGCATATAATTTTTTCATAATAGGTGCATGGTTCAAGATGTCAGCCTTCTCTTTTCATGCTTTGGGATTTATCTTTATCCCACATTTGTGGTGTGGAAATTGGTTTCATGTTTTATATAGGATTAGTGCCACATTTATGTGTGTTGATGTCCCTTTTGGAGGAGACTTAGGTGCTAAGCTTAGCTTGATACTATACTTAGGCCACCATTGGACAATCCTTGGTTAGGACTTGGTCTTTACATGATTTGTGTGGTGACAGTTTGATGACATGATACCTGATGTTTGTTAGTTTATGGCTCTGCCACGTATTGGTTCATGGCTCCTTATTAAAAATCTTTAAATAATTATCCCATATTTATGGGGTTTCTATGGACTTTGTGACATAAATAAAATTTCACAAAAAATAACACATGAAGAATAGGAGGCTAAGGCACCCATCAACAAGAGTGTACCGACCCTTGCTGAGGGCCCCCAGGGAGTAAATAGTGGGGCACATAGATCCTCATATGACCACCTATCAAAGATCAGAGGCTATCAATAAACCAAACACCAAACCAATTTTTTTTGCACAAATTTATATTGCCATGTGTCAAATGGTTATTGGACCACTTGGTGTATTTGAACAATGCCATGTCACTTTTTGACACTCATTATTTACCTATCACAAGAAAAATTCAGCAAGCTATATCTCAAGCATTTGGAATCCATTTTATATTCTAAAAGAAGTGTTGGAAAAATCTTGACAAATTCTTCAAAGTTTAAATGGTTTGACCATAAATTGAAGACTTTTAAAATGGAATGGTACATGGATCCACCTGGATCACTCCTCCCTACTGGGAACTTTTGGACCTCCAAAAGTTGAAATTAATTGGTAATGAGGTAAGGGTATTTATCCATCACCCTTCTAGCTTCAATCTATTTGGCCTTGTTTGGGTGTATCCCTTTTAGACCAACATGAAGATACTCAACATCACCTCTTCCTGAAGTCCACACATTCCTATTAAGAGTAGTATCTTCCTATAATTTTGTTAGATATTCAAGAGAAAAATCATCAATACAAGGAATGGATACACTTTCATCATGATCAATTATCATTTGAGGCTCATACAATTTTAGATTTTCCACATTTACAACTGAATACATCTATATATAAGATGGTAAATTTAACCAAAGAGCATTTGTGCCAATTTTTCCTATAATCTAAAAAGGACCATACTAGATTCATTTCATCTTTTTACCTTCACTTGTTAGTCTTTCCTTACTAATTTGAAGCCATACCATATCACCTACAATAAATTTGTGATCAACATGATGTTTATCACGTCTGGATTTATACTTGGCTTGACTTTTCTCCAATTGAATATGAATAGTCTGATGTATGAGTTGTATTTTTTCAATGAAATTTTTAGCTCAAATGAATTCTTTTGGTTCACCAACAGCTATCTCCTATCCATAGAAAACATCTAGAGGATATTTAGGCAAGTATCCATAACAAAATTCAAATGGAGATTTCATATTAAAAGAATGAAGTGCCCAGTTATATGCATATTGTATGTAACACAATTATTCATCCCATCACTTTGGATGTTTATTGTTATAACCCCTAAGCAAATGTACCACAGTGTAGTTCACAACCTCTATTTGCCCATTGGTTTGTGGATGAAAATCAATGATATTTTTTTATTTAGTGTCCATTAGTCCCCATAAAGTTGACCAAAACTCCCCAATAAATTAAGAATCTTGATCAAAAATAATTGAAGTAGGCAACCCAAAATGAACCCATACATGTTTAAAGAACAAGTGTACAATGCCTTCCCCAGTAATTTGCTTAGTGCAAGGAATAAAAACACACATCTTTCTAAATATATCCATGACCACATATAAATAGTCATGTTTTATTTGTGTCATAGGCAAACCCCCGACAAAATCCATGGAGATACTTTCCCATGGGTGAGTAGGAATATGTATAGGAGTGTAAAGTCCTAGTTTCCTATTACTAGGTTTGTTTGTGGCACAAAGATTACATACCTTAATATATTTGGTAACATGTTCCTACATACAAGGCCAATAAAAATACATTTTCAAATGTGCAACCATTTTAGCAACTCCAAAATGACTAAAAATAAGAGAATTATGTGCTTCTCTAATTATGTGTACCCTCTCATTTTGAGGAATACAAAGTTTACCTAAATGATACAAAAGATCATTATTTATATGATAGTCCAATTCTTCTACTTGTATATTATTCATCAAGTCTTTATATACATCCTAAAAATCAAGATCATTAACATAATATTCTTTATAGCTTTCATGAGACAAAGAACCATGTTGTAAAAGAATAAAAGCAACAACCATAGGAGGCCTAAATAGCATATCTGCAACCTTATTCTGAATACCTTTTTTATAATTAATCACAAGATTAAATTGTTGTAAGAAACCCATCTAACAAAAATGTCTATAATGTTGTAGCTTGGTTTGTGATTGGAGATATTGTAAGGGGTGATGATCTATATGTATTATTATTTCTTTGCCAATTAAATAATGTTTCCATTTTTTAACACTTTGAACTATTGCATATAATTCCTTATCATAAGTTGGATATTTTCTTACTACACTTGTGAAGGTTTTAGAATGATAACAAACTGGTTTCTTACCTTGCATTAAAATAGCTCCCATAGCATATTCACTTGCATCCATATCAATCTCAAAGGATTGTTGTATACAAGAAGTGCCAATATTTAAGAAGTACTTATATTTTCTTTCAAAGTGTTGAAGGGCTTTTGATGCTTTCCTTCTCACTGAAAGACCTATTTCACACTTGTCAAATAATGCAAAGGTGATGCAATATATGAAAATTGAGTAATAAATTTTCTCCAAAACTGTACTGCACCAATAAAAATTCTAACCTTAGTTGTGCTAGTGGGTGTAGACTAGTTAGCAATTACTTCTAATTTTGTAGGATCAATTTTTAATTTACCATGTCCTACAATGTAACCAAATTATATCAAAGAGGTTTTGCCAAACTCACATTTTTAAATAAAGTTTTTCCCTTCATAATGCATCCATGAATTTCTTAATGTGGATCACATGCTCTTCGCAAGAATTACTAAAAATCAATATATCATCTAAGTAAACTATGACAAAATCATCAAAGAACTATCTAAAAACATCATTCATCAATCTCATGAATGTAGCCAGTGCGTTACACAACCTGAAAGGCATAATAAGCCATTCAAACAATCCCTATTTTATTTTAAAGGTAGTTTTCCACACATCACCTTCATTAATTCTTACTTGATGATATCCACTTCTCAAATCTAGCTTAGTGAAATAAATAACATGTTTTAATTGATCCAACAAATCATCAATATGAGGAAGAGGGTAATGATTCTTAATAGTAATTTTGTTTAAATAATGAAAATCAACACACATTCACCAAGTGCCATATTTCTTTGGAACCAAAATAATTGGTGAACCAACAGGAGATGAACTTGAATGAATAATACCTCTATCCAATAGATCCATTACCTATTTTTTGATTTCCTCATATTACACCACTGATAACCTATACATGTCAATGTTAGGGAGAGGAGAATATTGCAATAGCTGAATTTCATGTTGAACTCCCCTTTTAGGGGTAAACCCTTAGGATCTTGAAATACATCATCATAAGTAGAAATTATTTCAACCAATTATGCTTATGTTTAGGATCACAATTTTCCAAAGCCTAAGAATATTCTTTTTCCTTAGACTTAATCAACATGAAACAAAAAATCTTGCTTGAATTAACTAGTCTTTTCATTTTCCTTGCTATAACCAAGGAAAGACTTATTTTAATGTGATTTTCTCTGACTATATATTCAATGCCATCCTTACAAGCAAGTACTTGGTCTCCTCTCTATAAAATATTGTTTTTTTATCATAAAGATATGGCCTTTCCAAAATAATCCTGCATATGTCCAAAGGGACAACATCCAACTCAACCTCATCTACAAACTTGGATGTGATGGCAAACCTTAGTCTACAAGTTTTTAATACTTGTAGCTTCACATTGTCACACACCCAACCTAGTGGATAAGGCTACAGATGGGGATTGGTTTGTAATCCTAAATTATCAACAACCTCTTCATAAATTAAATTTGCTTGTGAACCACTATCAAATAGAGTGCCAATCTTAGTATGTTTTGAAACAAATCTAATGTGGAACAATTCATTTATTTCTTATCAACATGCACAAAAATTTGTTTAGAAGAAGATGCATCATTTGATGAATTAGTGTTAAAAATTGAAATAGAAGAATTATTATGTAATTCCATGGTTGTGATCTTAGTTTCATCACTTGAATCTGAACCTAAATCGTAAACTATAGCATTAGTCTTCTTTTCCTTCTTTTGAAACCTTTTAGGCCTTAACTCAGGGTGTAGTTTCCAACACTTAAAATCATCATGATTTTTCTTACAATGATTACAAAATGGTTTTCATTCTTATTTTTTAATAGTAAAAGTGGATTTTTGTTTACCATTTCCTTATGAACTTTCCCCTTTGGATTGCTTAACATTAGAGTGCTTACTTTTAACTTTAGGAAAAAATTCTTTTGATTGTTTTCCTCTAGCCTCTAAATGAGTGGCTTGAACACATACTGCATCTAAATTAGTGGGATTGAACATAAGAATCATATGTATTAAGTAACTATGTATCCCACTTATATATTTTAGTAGTGTTTCTTGTGTGTAAAGAGGAACATTCAAAAGTAAAGATTTTATCCTAAATTCTTGTGTGTAATCTTGAAGGTTTTGGATTTTACCTTGTCTAAAACTTTACCAATCCATCATGGCTTGCTACATATAGCCTAAAAGATAAAATTGATTTCTGAGTTCTTCAACAAATTCATTCTAAGTACAAATTGAGTTACCTTTTTGAAGCTCAACTTCCTTCAACTTACTCTCCCACCAGATGAGAGTTGTGCCTCCTATATGAAGAGTAGCCAAATGAATTTTTGAGTCATCCCATATAATCTTTTGGACCCTGTAATAAACCTAAATCTATTTGACCCAGTTATCCACCTTTTCTATATTAACTTCACCATTAAACATTACTAATTCAAACTTAATATTCAATTTTAGTGAAGGGAGAGATTCCACAATTTTTTTACCATCATCCAATGAAGAAGGCTTTTTGGTTTCTTTACCTTTTAATTATTGTGAATCACCTTCTTTTCATTCTTATATTTCCTTTGTTTATCATGGTGAAGTTCCTCAACCATGCTTCACATCTCCATGAAGGCTCAGTGGAAAGCTTGTTTGGATTCCATCTCTTCTTCAGTCATCCCTAAAGCACGCCTTGAGTGAATCTCTAGATTATACTCAGCAAGTTTTCCTTCACCCTTTTTGGATTTAGACCTTGTCAGCATACACTAGTGACCACTATTAAATAACAACCACTCTGATACCAAAATATGATCTAAAAACTAAAAATGCAAGTGCCACAAAATTGAATAACACTATCACATTTAAAAGATCTACTAATTTCTTGACTTTTCCATTTTTTTAATAAAAAAATAAAAACTAAAATTAAAATGAAGATCAAAACTAAAAAATAGTAGATAAAATCAAAAGAATTCACCAATGAATTGATAATAGAGTTCAACTCCATAGCCTACATCTCTGGGTCCGTTTAAAGTGAGGACCATTTCCATTAATTTGCACAACAAATGGCTTACAAATCGATTATAAGTCTTCAATTCTCCTTCTCTAGTCTCTGCGTACCTATAAAAACATCTCTTAGACCTGTCATTAATGGCCTAAGGCTGTACAAGGCATTATCAAGTCTCTAACCTTCTTTATTCTCTTTTCACAGTTGGCTCTTACTTCCTTTTAAAATAGAAGTTCTCTCCCTTTATATCACTCTAAAGCCCGTAGCACAAATGGTTAAAGCATATCTTTTTTACACAATAGGTGCATGGTTTAAGATGTCATCCTTTTCTTTTGGTGCTTTGGGCCTTATCTTTATCCCACATTTTCTATGTGGAGACCATTTTCATGTTGTATATATG
Source organism: Torreya grandis (assembly GCA_037957365.1). NCBI lineage: Eukaryota > Viridiplantae > Streptophyta > Pinopsida > Cupressales > Taxaceae > Torreya > Torreya grandis. The sequence goes on from JARHVA010001729.1 coordinate 201,854, forward strand.
ATTGGCACCACCTTTATGTGTGTCAAAATCCCTTTTTGAAGAGACTTAGGCACTAATCTTAGCTTGAACCTATACTTAGGCCACCATTGGAGAATCCTTGGTTAGGACTTGGTCTTTACACAATTTGTGTGGTGATAGTTTGATGGTGTGGTACCTAATGCTTGTTGGTTTATGGATCCTTATTACAAAGCCTTAAATAATTATCCCATATTGATGGGGTTTCTACAAACTTTGTGACTTAAATACAATTTCACAAATAGTAATACATGAATAATAAGAGGCCAAGGTACCCCTCCATAAGTTTGTGTCGACCCTCATTGACAGCCCCCAATGAGTAAATAGCAGAGCCCATAGATCCTCATATGACAACTTATCAAAGACTGGAGGCTATCAACAAACAAAACACCAAACTATTTTTTTTCCACAAATTCATATTTCCATGTTTCAAATGGTTATTAGACCACTTGGTGTATTTGAACAATGCCATGTCACTTTTTGACACTCATTATTCACCTATTGCAAGAAAACTTTAGCAAGCTATATCTCAAGCATCCAGACTCTATTTTACATTCTAGAAGAAGCATTGGAAAGATATTAATAAATTATTCAATGTGTAAATGGTTTGACTAGAAATTGAAGACTTTTAAAATGGAATGGTACATGGATTCACTTGGATCAGTACTAGTCACTAAAATGTAACCATTCATAACTATAAGAGATATGATCACTTCAACCTGGTCATTCCCTTTACCTATAAAACTTACTCCTCAACTAATTGATGAGATGAGGGAAAAAGGGTTATGTTTTAACTATGATATAAAGTACAGTCAAGGACATAACTTTGAAAAAATTAAATCTTTCCACATTGAATGTTTTAATGAAGAAGAAGAGGATGAATAAATAGCATGGTAGGTTAATGAATAACCAAGGGAGGAATAAGATGAAAGCCAAAAAAGTATTAATTGCCATGTATTTGATGGAATTAATATTCAAAAAACCATAAAGTTAGTGGGTTTTATTAAAAAAAGGTGATATTATTGATTGAATTGAGAAATAATCACAACTTCATCAATAATAAATTGGATATGAGCTTGAACTGTTATGTCTATTTGGATCTAGAATTGTAATTCATGATTATAGATGGTGGTATAGATAGTTTTTCCAAGAAATTCCATAGAATTAAACTCTCCATGGGAGAATATCTACTAGATAAACTTATGTTCTCCATTTTTATAGGTGGAGAATACTTTGTGTTGGGATTATAATAAGTAAATACCTTGGGAATAATTGAGATGAATTTACAAGAGCTATTCATTTATTTCCATTCCAAGGACAAACAATTTAAACTACATGGGTTATATTAAAATTACCCAATGTTAGTGAGTTATCATCAATTGTATAATATTATAAAAAGGGAGTGGATGGGATTATGGCCCAAATATTTTCAATAGAGGCAAAATATCCAAAGGGGTATACATTTATAGATCTACAAGATATTTTAGAGGACCATTAGGTAGTTTTTGGTGATATGCTAGAAATATTTCCTTAAAAAGGGGATCATGATAATTCCATTCAACTAGTGCTAGGGTACTAAACACCCAACATCAGGCCTTATAATTACTCATAAGTATATAAGAGTGGAATTTAAAATAAGGTATAGGTGATGCTTGAAGTAGGTATTATTTTTCCTAGTCATAGCACTTATTCCTCTACAATGGTGATGGTGTATAATAATGATGATACTTGGAGCATGTGTCTAGCCTATAGGGAACTCAAAAATCTCACCATCAAACATAAGTTTCCTATTCTTGTGATTGATCATTTTCTAGATGAATTACATGGAGTTATTTATTTTATAAAACTTGATACTTGTTTAGGGTATCATCAAATTTTAATTAGAAATTATTATACTCATAATAAATTATTTTATATCCCATTAAAGCCACTATGAATTTATGGTGATTCATTTTGGCCTCAATAATGTGCCATATACATTTAAAAGTTTGATAAAAATATATTTAATGGCCATTTCTATGGAATTTTGTCTTGGTAATATTTGATGATATTTTAATTTACAGAAAAACGTGGTAGAACACTTGGTTTGGATATTATTGAACAATAATAGAATTATGCCATACCTTGAAAATGCACATCTGGAGTCAAAGAGGTTGAGTATTTTTGTCACATTATTTCACATGAGTGTGTCAAGGCTGATCAACACAAGACCAAGGCTATGGTATAAAGGAAAGTAACCAAAACCCTTTAAAATTATAAGTATTATTAATGCTCATAGTTTACTACCATTGTTTTTTTTAAACTATGAAAACATAAAACACCACTCATAACCTTATTGAAAAATGATTTCTTCCATTGTAATGACGTAGCCACCTAATTATTTGATAATATCGAGTCCATTTACACCACCCCATTTATAGCTACTATGAAATTCTCTAAAATATTCATTATGGAATGTGATACTTTAGGGTATGTAATGGGAATATTAATCATGCACTAAGGACAACACATTATATTTGAGAGTAAACAAATCAAGGGTAGTAATTGGTTAAATCTTATTTATGAGAAATAAATTATGGCCATCCTTTATTTAGTAAAAAAATGATGTAATATCTATGGGAAGGCACTTTAAACCAAAGACACATCATGATAGTTTAAAATAATTCTTAGAATAGTGGTGGTCATCAGAAGAAAGGAAAGTATAGTGTTTTGGATGATGCATTATTTAGGAATGATTAGTCCATAAAGGTAATATTATGTAATTTAGACATATTATAGGCCAACTGGGTGGATGAATCAAGATCGAAGTGGAAGAATGATGTTGTTAAAATAGATCTTATAAAAAATATCTAGCAAGATCCAAACATGGTATAAAAGTTAATGTGGAAAGGAGATGTTCTCTATTACAAGGATAAGTTGCACCTCTATAATAATTCAACCCTTAGTAATAAATTTATTATGGAGATTCATGTTTATCTAATAGGTAGACACTCAAGCTTATTGATAGTTTATCATAGAGTTAAGAAATATTTGTTTTGAAAAATGATAAGAGGGGTTGTCTAAATATTTGTGGTATAATTTATTATTTGTTAGAATAATAAAAAAGAGGAAATCAAGACCCTGGGTTTTTTGTAATCTTTATCTACTCTTAGCCATAGGTGAGAGGAGGTTTCCATGGATTTCATCATGGGGTTATTGTATGCATGTGAATAGCACATGCTAAACTTTATACTCGACTCCCCATGTTAAGGTTAAGGTAGCCAATGTGATGGATGGTATATGGATTGATTTGGTTTTTAGACATTATGGGATTTATAATGGGTGATGTCAATGGGTTCTCATAATTGAATAAGAATAACTAAATATAATCTCAATGCTCATTAAGATGATCAAGTTGTGATGAAACAAATATTTATAGTCATTTGATTTTTAATATCACAAGAAGGTGAATCTCTTGGTTGATTCTAGGACTAGGATAAGTGGGGGAGATCAGGTTGAATGAATCATGGGAAAATATCTACTCTATCAAGTTGACTATGTTTGATCAATGTCATCTAAAATATGTGAATGATATAATATGATGTTAGACTTGAGGAGAAAAAAGAGGTATGAGTGGAAAGATATGATTAGATAATTTTATAGTGATAACCTCTATTTTGAGGAGGGGGAATGATATGTGGATAATAAATTCATTCTTTGTCATCCAAGGTAGCTAAGGAATCAATAATATGATGATGAATTAGGTTGGAACGAAAAACGTCATGTCTCATCTCAATGTTAATATCAAATTGTATGTAAACTATGGGATGGGGTGATCTAACCCTAAGTTATAAATTATGGTGGATAATATCTAGTGTCTTAGGAATCATCTTTTGAAGGAAGTTAATAAAAATTTAAGATAAACGCATATGAGCTTGTTTAGGCAATGGATTATGGTGTATGCTTACTATGATTTCTGAATCAAGGTTTTGTGTAAGGTGATTACATGAATGGGAAAGACTTGGATGGGGATCAAATTCTTGCATGTGTTGGTAAGGGTTATAATGAGACCTATGTACTTCCATGTGCTGGAAAGGCTTCTTGACACAATTTTTTTTTTTTAAATATTATTTTTATTTGTTTTTGTGTTTATGGAAATAAATGTTTTCTTGATAGAATTGCAATGTTGAAATTAAAGAATTGACAAAATTGAAAATAAATGAAAACAAAATTTCTATTTTCCTTTTTTCAATGATTTAGAATGCATGCAAAGGAAATAAAAATAGGCCTACACTATTATGCAAGGTGATGATTTTTCTTAGATTTATCTAGATGTAGACTAGGTGGTGGTGGTGTTGTAGTTTTTATTTTGTTTTTGTGGGGTGTATTAAGTATGAAACATATATCTTATTAATATATAGGCACTACAAAAATATATTTAGTCCAAAACAACAATGTGACAACACTTTCTATTTTTTTTAAATTTCTTTGTCTACAAATAAGATTTTCAAATGATTTGCTAAAGAGACAAAAGAATGAAAATTATGATTGTTTATTTTATAAAGAGGAAAAAATACTTTTAATTTATTAAAAAAAAAAAAAAAAAAAAAAAATTACAGATATGTTAGCTTTATTTATTTGCCTAAGGTTGTCTAAGTTCTTGTGATTGACTAGTTGGTTATTTGGAAAGCAAGAAACATATATTGATATTGGAAATGAAATACTATGTTGGCTGTAAATGTTTTTATAATTCACTAAAATATTTCTATGAATAATTTGTGAAATGTTTTTCTAATGGAGAGAAATTAAATCTATTTAAATACAAGCATAATCAAACTAATTACTATTTATTTTTGGTAGCAAATCCAATGAAAATAAATAAATCTCTCTCCCTATCATATTTACTCTTTTTTGAAAAATGAAACTAATAAAATTCAATAATAAATAAACTAATATAATCTATAAAAAAATACTTAAAACAAAAGATACTCCAACCTAACCAAGGAATCAAAAAATTGGAATGCATGTATTATGTTGATAAAATAATCATAAATATGCTAGATCCTTTATGCTTATGTGAATTTTGGAAACTATCTAATTAGAGGATGACCAAGCTCAAGAACAATTATGAAAGAAGAGGGGACACAAACACAAGTGAAAATAAATTGAACTAAAGTTGACAAATTCTTTAGTTTACAAATTCCCAGTTATTGAACCAATAACACTTCTATATATGTGGAAATGTAATCAACATGAAAACTATAGAGGCTAAACATTTATGAAATTATAGTAAGATAGTGACTACAAGATATTCAAAATAACAAATTTTAATGGCAATTTATAGATATAAAATTAGGCCACGGATGGCCTTCTTGTGGGAAGAGTTGAAAACCTACATGGGTGAGTTTAACTAATCTCAATTAGGAGTTAAAATTGAGAGGAACTAAAAATGATCAAAAATAGATGAGTGAGTGAGTTTGGCTTGATTAGAGGTGAATTGGGATGGAGTGAATAATAAATGTGATGAAAATAATGTAAAATGAATCAAATAATGATTATTGACAGCTAATTTTGGAATTTGATTGCAAGGGGACAAAATTACCACTTTATATAGGGACAGTTATGAAATTTGCACTCTGGCTGATGAAACTATTAACCTAATTTGAAAAAATAACCTTATTTTAATATAAAACAACCCTTTTGAGATAAAATTAATGCCTATAACATAAAACCACCAAAAAAGTTATGTAATTGGAGGGGTAGTTTTATAATGGATAAGGTGGTTTTATCACCTAAAGTGATAGTTTCATCTTACATGGGAAGTTTTTAAAACAATATGATAAGAGATATGGAAATCAAAATAAAGAGGACCAAACAATGGAGGAGTAGGTAGCAGAAAGATGAAAAAGAGATAGAGAGTTCCCCATAGAGCATAAAACAAGAGATAATTACATCATCATTAAATTGATATCATGAGTGTTGAACAATTTAAAATTTGGGTGTATATATTATCATCCCCTCAAGAGGATGCCTTGTCATGATTTGGTAAGGTGTAGTCCCAAGTAAAGGTGTGTGGAAAGGAAGCAACAGGTTTGTAATACTTACCTTACATAAGTAGAGGAATAAAGCCAACCAAGACTTTGTGTAACTTGAAAAAAGATAATGAGAATCAAGTGTGATGTAATGAAAATTAGAAAGTAAATTATGTAATTATACCATGGACAAGATTACATACCATACACATAGGGAAGATTATTCTACCTGAATCATCTTATTGGAGGGACTGAGTTTGGCATTAGGTCATCATATACCTACAAAGCAAGAAAAGGTGCTACAAAATATAGAAACATGTTAAATTATTAGCTTTGGACAATAAATCATAACATATAATTATAATATGACTTTATGACATAAAATATATGAAAAATGTGAAAACATGGTAAAAATAGATTTTTTTGAAGTAAAACAACTAGTTTGGGGCCTAATATATTCAAAAACTTACCAAAAACAATTCATTTGTACAATTTACGTATGAGATAAGGACCATTTAAAGTGAAAAAATAGTCAATAGGATAGGGATAATGAGATTATGGAGAACATACCAATGGGAGGAGATGATAGGCATGGTTAGGTAGGTTTTATTAACTCCACTTTTCCCCCAAATTTAAAATATTGTTCAAAAATTTACTAAAACTAAATTAAATTCATAATTTTTAGCTTTGAAATAATTGTTAGGGGTTAAACTAAGAAAATGTAGATTTTTTTTAATTAGGGTGAATTTTGTGGGTTTTTAGGGGGTTTGGGAGGGCACACAAATGATAGATGAGACCACTACTAAGGGAAGAGAGTACAATCTTTGTAGACCGATGGTTGCACCACTACCATAGTGGTTATGTTACCACCATGGTTTATAGAGTAGGTAGTTTTGTAATTACTACTTATAGGTGTTTGTATAACCATATGTAATAGTTACATAACTACCTAAATGGTGGCATAATAATTTGTAGAAATTGTGTAACTACTTCTTGTAAAAGGGGTAGTTTCATCCCCTTGTAAAATGGGGGAAAATAAGGAGATGAGAGATTTTAGAGGGTAGGTTTTGTCTTAATTCTAACTCAAGTTTTCTTATTATATTTCATGTGATTACATATGTTAAATTATAGATTAATATTAGGAGTGGCTCCCTAATTATTTATGCCCTTGATAACAAATGAGTTGGCCCTTCTAGACCACATAGGTATTTTATAGATAGTATAGGTAGGGATCATCCTAACATCTAACAAACTGCTATGTGATATCCTAACCTAGTGGGACCCTAATCATAACATGTATATGTTTTATCAAGCCCTTAGGGAATGTATGATAACTCTCATTGATGTATAATATATCATATACTTTACCATGATGAGTTATTTTGTATCCAAGCTACCAATAGTGACTAGGAGGCATAGAGTTGGGATACACATTTTAGAGATGTTGATGCACCCAATTTGGATATGAAGTATAGCATGAGGCTTCATAGGTAGAGGGATAGGTGATCCCCAACCTATGTTAAGATATTATTAGTATCCTTACCTCCTATATTATGGGAGATAATAGTAATAATAGATTATTATTCAGTTTTTCATTGATCATTTGACATATCAATGAGTGATTGTCATGTTATTCCTAGAGCCAGGAGTTATTAGCTCAAACCTACAAAGACCTTTAGCATGTGTCTCATCTAGGGGCCTTCTTGATCACCCACCCTAAATTTTCCATGGGTTGGATTTATTATTAGATAATCCCTTACTAGTGGGGAGTTTTGATTAGAGAACTTGGGGATATCATGGCTACTAGATGGAAAAGCATATCACCTTTTCACACTTTGTCTTAAGTAGTGGGGACTTTAAAAATAACTAACCTATTTTAACTACCTTAAAAAGACATGGTTCAATAATAGGATAATGATGGGGCCTATATTGTAGTGAATTTTGGCACCATATTTTGGCACCATATTTTATAGGTTGAGGTGAACCTTATAAGATAGGGTATCTTAGTAGTTTGGTATGCCCTATGCACAAAATAGTATCATTACTAGTGTTATTTATAGGGGCATATATGAGTTGATAGTAGTGAGACTAAGATGGTTGGTATGGCACCCACTTATTAGATGGGGGTCAATAACCTAATCGAATCAACCAAGAGTAGTGAAATAACCTCCCATGTAGACTACTATAAGAGGAGGATCCTAGGGAGTATTAGAGAAATAACATATGGGCCCACTAGCACCACCATCACTATAGGAATGTACTCAATAGGTAACTACACAGTATTAGTAGCTAGGATGGAGATTGTGAGGATCTAATATATGTTGATTTAGAAGAGGATTTTTATATATATGAGGAGGAGGCTATGAAGTATGGCTCTAACCCTAAGTGGCATGAGGGACACCTAGGTAAAATTTTAATTTACATATTTATGATTACAAAATTTAATTTGATTTCATTATTTCTTAGTTGATTTTATGTATATTACATTGTTATATCATCTAGATTTTATGTCAAATTTTATAATTTGTGATCACATATATTATGGGTGGTTGGAGGAAAATGATTAGGGACACCTTGATCAATATTTATTAGTTGAGCACTGGTCTATCTCAAGACCAAGTTTTAGTTGATTATAGGCTCCCAGTAGGAATTAGACATCATATATATGTCTTTACCACAACATACTATGTTTTTACAATGTTGAAAACACTCAAAATAAATAATGAAACTCTATTGGATAAAGTGAAGAGGGTATAGGTCTCTGTAGATACTATGGTGAGTGGAAGAGTTGGTAGAACCTCCATCCATAGGATAGGCATGATGGTTTTAGAGGGATATGATATTAAGGGTCATCATATTTGTTTTTATATTAGAGAGGGTGAGGCATAATTTAAGAGAGGTTTGAGTAGGAAACACCACCAAAGTTAGATTCCTCAAAATTATTCTAAATTGGGACCCTCTCACATAAGGAGGACATGATCCTAAGATCTACTATAGATATATTTCCTATTCCATTATATACACTGATTATTTTTGAGATGTCATGTGGCACATTGGCCTTGTATAGAGTAGTTTATATTTATACATCCCTTCTTATAAACTCAATAGTTATTATCACACACACACACATGGTTTGGCCTACCTATTAGTGATTTATTATTCATGTGATGTGATTTTAATTTTCATGCCTTACTTTCTAGTTCATGCACCTTAGATGGTTAGACATGTGATGTTCTATATGTACATGTATTTATTTTATTTTGATATGGTTCTATGGCAAATGTTTATGTATATGTGGGAAAAATATGTATGTAAATGATGTAATGTGATTGACAAATATATGTAACTATAACTATGCTAATATTTGATTTATAGATGAATTCCTAGTTGTTTTATCTACACAATATATGAATTTAAATTTACAACAATGAATGAAAGGGGAAATATGATAAATGTGAGGTGACAAGGAATGAAAACCATAAATTAAAATTTTATAAGAGAAATGAAGATGACCTAATTCTTACAAGTAAAGGGGAAAATATAATTCTTGAAAAACTTACAAAACACTAAATTTATTGGCTTCATCTAGAGATAACTAGTCCTAACATAACTAGTAATTGGGAAAAGATTATCCTCTATAAACATACACATGTAGGTAAGATTTTTTTAATAAATTTCTCTTTAGACACTTTTGTATTTGACATTGATTTTAATGTTTACTTTTATTTCATTTTGTGACCCCATACACCTAGTATCATGTGACCATGAAAAAACATGTGCTCATCACTAAAGGCTATATGTAGGGTAGTAAGGGTATTTCTCCCTATAACTAACAAAATGTAAATAGTAAGATGTAAGGGATTAACACTAAATGTTAGAAGGTTAGAAGAGGGTGATATATGTGGGATTTAACTTTTGTATTTTCATAAGTGTTTTGAATAGGAGTGTCTACTTTTATATTTGTAAGGCCTTTACCTCCAAATATTGACCCCATGAAACTAGTAGGATAGAAGGGATCATCACCAAAGACCAAAATAGGTGAGAAAAATTACCTATACTTAAGCATGTTATTGTTTTATTTTTGGAAGGAACTTTAAAGGGAGACTATATCATGGAAAAACCTCTATATTACATTGTAGGCCATCATTTTTCTAGGTTACACAAGAAGATGTTGGGAGAAGAGGTGTACTCTAATAATAATAAATAAGGTGAGAGTAATGGGGTTGATAGGGTAATGTGAGATTGGGATGATATGATATGACACATTTTAAATTTTTATATACTATGTGAACTATCAACCAGATAATTACTAAACAACATAATTGATATATAAGTGAATATGTAACCTATGAAAATGTAATGTAAATTAAATTAGTGTGATAATTCAAGTGTTATATATGTAATTTTGAAGGTAAAAATAGTTCATGGACTCATTTAAATCCTTAAACTCTAGGTTACATAAAAATAGGCTCCATTATTTAATTCTTATGTCACTAGGTAGAGGCCTAACTAGTTAGGTTTAAACTTTTGACCTTCTCCTTTATTTTTGTCAATTTAACTATCGAGCCTAAGGACAATGTATCCTACATAGATAGGGTATTCATGGATTTTTTTGTTGTATTATATTCCCATATGATCAATATAAGTAATGTAATTTTTTGAGGTGGCAATATGATGTTTGTCTAAGAGATATAATTGGGCTAGTTGTGCCTCTCTACATTCTTCTTAATCAAGAAGGCTTTAAAGGGAAACATAGAGGATAGTTATTTATAATTATAAGGGTAGGAAGGATATTGACCCAAACATGAGTGAATATGGGTTTATTCCTATGCATGTCTTAATATTTTTTCTATAAGCCCAATATGTTGGATAAAGCTATAGATGCCAATCTCATCTAGAATCCCTAATAGTTTTGACCAAAATTGACTTCGATGTCTTGTTAGTAACTTAATATTGACTATTGGCTTATGGATAGTATAGAGAGATATAATGGTGTGATATATAAAACTTATTTCACAAATCATGAACTTTGGGGTTCTTGAAAGGGGACCCATTAATAATGATGACTTGTGGGACCCCAAATTAGTAGATTATTTGATTAAAGATAAACTTTATGATGATTGATCTAGTGACAATTGTTAATGACATTGCTTCTACCCACTTGATGAAATATTTATTTTCCTTTATAATAAATTGTTGACCATATGAAGAAGTATGGGAGGGATTACCTACTAAGTCCAAACCCCAAGTATAAAAGGGCCATGGGGTGATGATGGGATGTAATTCCCTAGTGGGAATATGTATCTCATGCAAAAAATTTTGACATTTCTCACATTTATATACATATTTAATAACATAATGGTATAGAGTGGGATATAAGTACCCCATCCTATGTATTTTTTGAGTAGTTGTATGGTTTCCAAACTATCCACCATTAATGCCATTATGACAATTAAAAATTACTCTTTCTAACTCTTATTGGTTAACAAATCGGAGTAACATGCCATCAAATGGCATTGTGATAAAGGACCATTTCTAAAATAGCATAATTAGATGTGATGACATGAGACATATTTTCTATTATGATTTGTCACCTTTGAGGTATGTGTGGTCAATTAGGTAGTTGATGATGTTTTCATAGCATGGTGTGTAACGAATAGTGAGATTGCATACATAGCATATCATCTCATTGAGGAAGTCTATATTGATGAGGTCATTAATTTCTAAGCATGAGTGAATCAACCAATTATAAATGATCTATACTTTAACATATTTTTGGTTGAAATATGTCAAATCAAACTCACTCAAGAGTGTGATGAAGCACCTAACCTTCCTAGAGAGAGCTCAATGAGTGAGGAAAGTTCACAGGGCCTAATATATCATGATACCTCTTGTCTCTTGATTGAGAATATAGTGTCATAGTCATTTGGTCATAAACACTATATTTAAATGTTCATTTTCAACTAGAGTATATCACATGTCATAATCAATGTGGGTTTGGATAATGAAATAAAGGATGTGTTATTTACTGGTATTATCTTCTTAAGCCAACATGTAGGTAAGGGACACCCTAGTTTTTTTAATATAAAGTATCGGTTTCTTATTCGATGTAGGTTCCATAAGAGTAGGGGAGTCATAAGAAAGTGTTTTACTAATTTGAATTCCTTGTAACAATAATTTATCCAAGTTAGGCTACTTGTATTTTTAATTAGGTTGTTGATGGGATGAACAATGTAGGTAAGATCAAGATTGAATCATTGAATGGCTCCCAACTTAACTTAAAATATTATGATGCTTGATTCATCTATGGGAGGGAGAATTTATAATATTTCTCAAATTTTAATAGGGTAAATATATATCCCACATTGGGAGATGATATACCCTATGTGTTTTCATCAATGACTCCAAACACACATTTCTTCAAGTTGAGAGTGATTTTTTATTCAATAAAATGTGCTAACATGGTACATAACACCTCTAAATAGTCTTCACAATGTCTTAATTTTCCTTGAAGATCATCTACATATACCTCCACTATCTTTTGAATGAGATCATAGGATATGTGGGTCATGAACATTTGATATGTTTCCCATACATTTTTGAGACTAAAGGACATCATTAAAACATGATGAAAGGCACCCCAAGGCATAGTAAATGAGGCCTTGTTTTGGTCCTCATCATAAATGTGGATTTGGTTGAACCCTAAAAAACCATCCATGAGTGATAACAATTCATACCCTGTGTTATCATCAATAATGACATTGATGGATGGAAAAGGGAAGTCATTCTTTGGACACACTTTTTTAGTGTCCCAAAATTTTATAGATATTATGATCCTGTTGTTCTTTTTGATAATGGGGAAAATGTTGGATATCCATTTATAGTAATCAACCAACTTAATAATTTTGAATTTCAAAATTTCAATCACTTCCTCTTTCACTATCAATGTGAACTTAGGCTTGATGGGATTGAACTTTTTATTGATAGGTTTCACATCGGGCATTGTAACTAGGTTTTGGATGAATACATTAGGGTTAGTTCCTACCATGTTAGCATATGAGAGATTTAAATATTTTGAGAGTTATATGAGGATATACCTATGGTCTTCCACCCTTTTATAGAGAGTGAAGATTCTAACTGAGAAGCTAGGATTATCTTTTATCCCAATGTTAACAACAATTATTTCATTGATGAGGGAGGAATTGTCCTCTTTAAAACTTTTAGGGGTTTGGAGAATATCATAATATTCACCCTCTATATTAAATACATCATGTTAATTATCAGAGTATATGTAATCATCAATGTGGCATTAAGAATCATAATATTTAATTCCAAGGGATAAGGTGGGATAGTGGGTAAGTGAGAACCCAATTTTATGATAGAACACTAATATGTCATCACAAAATTTTAAAAATTCAAGAATTTCCTCATCATTCTCAACTAGATCAAAGAGTAGGGGATCATCATCCCTTATAATGTGGGTGATGGTTTGGATATTATGAGTATTACACATAAGAGGATCCATATTGATTGAGACTATGAATTCAAATTATGGTATTACTAGATGGGTGTCAAAGCATGAAGATGAGGTAGCCATAGAGGTGGGAAGCTAATTGTTTTCCCTAGGTACTGCTTCTAAGGAAATGAATTTAAATTCCTTAGTGACCTCATGCATAATTGAATTTTACAATTGAAGATGTTTAGCCTTGGTCTGATACACTTTAGAAACATGGTCCATGAATAAATATGAGTCACCTTAGATCCTTAAGTTTTGAATGCCTATTTACAATGAGCATGCCAAGAAATAGGGCCTCATTATTAGCCCCATTGTTTTTACACTCAAAGTATATCTTGAAATCAAAAGGTATGGTCCACCCTTTAGTGGAAATGAGAATGACTCCTTCCCCAACACCTAGGAGGCACTTGGCACAATCATAGTGAAATAACCATTGTTCATGTGTAGAAGGGGGATAGTCATATGGTAAATCTTCTTGGTATTATGATATTTTGACCATATGGATATCAAAAATGTTGGGTAACCACTTTTGGGGTCCCTATTTTTGAGTCTCAATAAGATGATGATACCATCCCCTCTATAATGTTAATAAAAGAGTTGATAGAGGTGAGAATGACTCAACTTTGTGTTATGGATAATAGGAAATAAATTTGAGGAACTCTGTGTTATTTTCTAATCCACATGTTGAGGAACATAATTACCTGCAATAATTAAAAAGGATATTTACTTGACCTTTTCTTTGGGGTGGGAAGTATGCCATCATACTCAAGATTTTATCCTATTGTTGGTAATATTCCAACATATTAGGATATCACTTCAATATTGGAGTCACATGAGCATATTTATGCATCTTTTAGTACTATTTTTAGGATATGGGTAATATTTTTTGTCTTGTTATTATATTTGGAAAACCTAAAAGAATCCTGCAAATGACTTCTTAGGGTCTTATTCCTTTATGAGAGGTAAAATAGACACTCATTTAGGAATCTATGGATAATATTGAAATATAATATTAATAGCTATCATACCTATTAGCCAAAATTAGCATATATATGAAAAATTTGCCTAGATGGATCAGGGCACTCGCTTAGACCCTTCAATAACCTTCTACCCCCATGACTAGTACCTTTGTGGTCCTAAAATAATGATGTAATATAGTATTTTGGGAGGTTCTAGTGTGGTGTGATAAGTTAAGTAGATTTGTTTCTAAGTGGGTGATCCAATGGTGTAATGAAGATATAAACCTCATGACCCTACCACATGACACTTGCAATCTTCTGAAGTAATTTAAACAAGTTTTAAGGTGAATTTGTTGACTTTGAGAAACAGGCTTAGAAATAGGTCTAAAACTACAAGTGAAGGCTATAACAAGTTTCCATGGTGTTTGATAATTTATGGGTATAATGAGGGTTTAAAAAAGGCTCAAAGATTTTAACGAGCCAAAAACAAGTCCTAGAGAAGTTATTATGCCCAAAAGACCCCCAAAAGTGCATTAAATGACCTAAGGTTCCCCAAAATAGAAAATTTGAGTGAAAAAGTAATATTTTGAGGAATTAAATTTTGTTTTTACTTCTTCCCACCTCCATATGGCATGTTTTACTAGTTTAGACATGTTTAAGGTCATTTGGAGTGGAGGGAAAGACTTTGGGAGAAAAAGGATGAAATTTTGATCCTATTGGAGCTTTGACAAAAGAAGTTTTTGGAGATTTTGATTAATTAAGGGTCATAAATATCATATTTAGGAATTAATGGTGTCTATAATATCCTCTTATTGGCCCCTAAAATCATATTCCAACATGAGAACTAATAGATGTAAGGAAAACCTATTGGTTGTAAACTAGGCATGAAATAATTTTTTACCATTAATGGAGCTCCAATTATTTTATAAGGTTTATATAAGGAAATGAATTTAATTTACAGCCTAAAAAATCTTTCCCAAGTGTTATATTTCATATTCAGGCTTCTGGTTCATCATGCTAAAGAAAAACCACTTTGGGTAGTTTTGGATAGCTCTAGGAGAGCCTCAAGTTTTCACTCAGTACGGTTAGAGGAGAGAGAGTTGGGATGGAATATTTTTAGAATTTATATCTACCCTAATGGCCTTACACTTTTTGGAATTGGTTTTCTATTTAATTTACCCATATTTATGAATAATCACTAATAGTTTAAGTGTGTCTAGATGGCCTACTAATCCAAATAAGGTCCAGGTTTTCCCTTGTTTCTTCACTTAAAAATTAAGTGAGAAATAGTTATTTTATAAGAGTCATTTTAGGGTCAAATATGACCTATTAAAATTGGTTTCATTATCTAACTCCTTTTAGGAAGGTGTTTATGGCATAAAACCTATTTTCCTTCTTGTCCTTATGAATGTCATGTTTAATCAGTTTTAGAGTATAACCTAGTTTTGAGGGATAATTTAACTCATTAAGCCTTATACCACATCAATTTTTAAAAAAAAAAAAACTTTCTCATAAATCCTTAGTGGTTCATTAATTTCGTAGTAGGCGAAATGGTCATTTCCTACATTTCCATGCACAATCAGTTGAGTGAGGTATGTGAGGACCTAAAGAGTTCATATAAATATTATGAAGAGTTAAAATGGGTTTAAAAACATTATTTTTGCATTATCAATCAAGAAAAGATCCTTTTAAAGTGATAAAATATGGGTTGTGATAGTCATATGCAACATTTATACATAACCAGTCCATTAATGCACATCTACAGGTGCCATAAATAAAAATGTCACATTGGAACAAGGAAAATTTATATTGTATTAAGACTTTCAATTTTATTTATTACAATTTAAAATTTTTAGGGAACATAATATTTGGGTATGATCCTCTATGCATGTAGTTCATATCTTCTCTCGTATTCCTACCTACAGCTACATCAACACCTTCAAGGGGCTGAGAACATTGATTTGGAAACATTTAAAGTTTTTTTAAGATCTTCATGGTGTGAAACATAAATTTATGCCTTTATATATGAATTTAAGTTATATTATAAGGTCACATTCTATGCATAGTCTATATGCCACCTTTATTACCTTATATGTTGTTATGTCTACCTCTCTAGGGTACGAAAAGGACCTGAGTATGGTCATGAAGGATTCTAACATATATTTATATCCCCATTATGATTTTTTAGTTTTTATATAACTTTTTTGTCATAATAAAATCATCATACTAGTTGGAAACCTTGAAAAACCACTCCAAATGAAAGACCGAGCTTTAGAAACAAAATGCCTAAAAGTCTCAAAATAGTGACCTGAGCACCTTTTGTTAATTCTAAATGATGATGTCACAAAGGGTTTTTATTAGTATAAATGAATTTATATTATAAAAATATCATATTTTAATATCATTAAAAAATTAAAATGGTTTGTGAATAGAGGAGAGTATTGTTTGAGGGCCCCCAAGTTCACTTTTGTTCACTGTGATCATTCAATGCATTCTAAAAGTTTTGAACCTAAAAATAAATTAACAACCCAAAAAAGGTTTAAAGGTATACATTTTTCATGTAAAATAATTTTATCTTCCCCATCCCAAGATTTTTCATATATGTAAAGGACAAAAAATCCATTTTTTAGTTTTCTAAGCCTAAAGAGTTAAGATAGGCCTAGAGTACCAGAAGAGAAGGGGGTGGAATAAGTAATTTAATTGAGATTAAGGACATGAAATTTTTAATATATTTTGGTTAATTTTTTAGATAAAAAAACCTCTCTCATTTTACCAATTTCACCAATATAACTCAAGAACCATCATCAATTCAAAAATAGGGTAGCAAGCTGACACTTTTTTGTTTTCTATTTTTTTAGAGATTGGAGATGTTTTTCTAATTTTTTTAACCTCTCCCAGGTCTTCCACATTTATACATATCCAATTAATCTTAAAATATATATATTTGAGGCCTATAAATCATGTAAACCCCCCAATCTAAAATAGGGTCTCAAAAAGAGCATGAGAGAAGGCCTAAACTAGGGTTTTATTGATTTTAAGAGTTTTAACCCTCCAAATTTTCCAATTTTTTTTAAGCTGATGTATTTCAAAGCTCCCTAAGTGATTAAAGTGTTTTTGTGTTTATTGGAGTCTATACACTATGGATTTGGTGTCTGAGGGTTTGGAATTGGGATAATTATGCCTAAATGAGGGGTGATTTCCAATGGAAGTGCACCCTAGGTGTGGAGTTAGGTTATGAAATTTGATAAGGAGTTTAAGGAATTAATGAGAACCTTATTTCAATCATTGTATTTTAAATTATATTTTATGTCATCTTCAATTTGAGATAACTAAGTTTGAAGGTCTTGTTTCCCTAAAACCCCAAAACATAGGCCTACACACTTTTGGTGATCACAAATAACAATGCTATAGGGAGTTTTGAGGAATATAGATACATATACCTTGTATCCCTATCCTATGGTAAGAGCCATGAAAAAAATAATGGGTGTGTGATTATATTAGCATAGTGTTTCAAGGCTCCCAAATCATTAAATTGTTCACAGTAGGTTTTTAGTGACTTCTACATGATTTTACCTTCCAAGTAACCTGTACATCCTAGATTGATAATGTAGGAGAATATCCCAATGGTGAGTGGATACATTCAAGTGAGAATTGAATATAAATTATTAAAATGTAATCAATAATGGTAAAATTTTAGGTTACTATCCTTTATCAACACCTACAGGATCAAAAGACACCTAGCAATAGTCTTATAGTAGTCAAGTCCTTCCCCCCTTTTGTGATTCAAGAAGACTAGTTGTGACATTCCAAAGACATGGATAGAATTGATGTCAAATTTTTGAAGAATAAATAAATAAGGTATGCCAAATAGAAATGTGGGCTTATGAGGAAGAGTAAAATACACATTCAACCATCATGAAAGTAACTTACAACAGTCTCAAATAAACATTTAGTCAAGATAGAATGAAGAGTCTATGATAAAATAAGAGAGTGATGAATATGTTATAGTTAGAGGACACTTCATAAGAATAAAATGATATATGTTCATCAAGAGGTTGTGAATGGGTCTCACTAACACTTACTCAATCGAGTTAACCACCTAACTCTTAGGCCACTACCTAGTAAGATTTTACTTGACAAGTTTAAGGACTCTTCTAAGGTCATGGTCACTATTTGATCCAAAGACAAGTAAGGAGAAGATAAAATATTAGAAAAAGGATAAAAAATATGATAGTGTCATATCACTTAATCAATTTCATACATATCAAGGTCCACCTATAACTCACAAAGGTTTACTTATAGTAAAGCTAAGTGAACAATGCCAAAGGGAGGTTTTCAAGGTCTAGACATTTTCAAGAGGTTTGTTGAGGTTACTAAAGAGATAAAAACATAATAAAAAATGTCTTGAACTCATTTTATATGTCCAAGACTATCTAGGTAGCTCATACTCTCAATCATTATTCCTTATCTGTCGAAGGACCTACGAGCATAAGAAAAATCAAGGTATAGTCAAGCTTATAGGGGTAGACCTATCTTCAATCTCATAAGGATCATGTTCAAGTAAGGATTAGTATACAAGGTCATGAAGTAACATAAAAAGTGATTAAATGATGCATGAAGGATGGAAGGACTCCAAACACTATCAAGGAATCAAGTACACAGTCAAAACTTACCTATAATTGTGATTCACATATCCATATACCTAGGTTAGCATAAATATATATTAAACATAATAATCCAATCCCCAATTGAGGTCATATGCTATATAGAATACTTCATTATATTATAAGATGAATATGAGCCTAAGATCATGGCAAGGGGTTATCGAAGTAAATCTAGAGCATTTGAACTCTATCAAACTCTGCAGTCATGAGAATATAGTCATCTTTTAGGACTAGAGCATGTGGTTTAAGGGTTAGTGATCTCTATAAACCATATCCAATTAAAATATTTTATAAATAGATGATAATATCACTATAACTTAGTGAAGGTAAGCTGGAGAAGGTCTATAGTACAATGACACACTCATTTGATGATAGTCATCAAGATCAAGATGCTTAGCATAATAATATCTTTACAAGTGTGAACTCAAGTTTCTTTCAAGTTAAGAAAGACATATGTAAACACATTAATCCATATTTATATTAAAATTAACACTCTCTTAAGCTTATCAACTAAACTAAAGAAATGCTTGAACATGAAGATATAGTACAAACCTTTGTATGTAGGTTGGCTATTTGAGGCCTAATTACCTTGCTACAATGACTAAGCATGTTAGAGTAAGGGTGAAGGATGATTTAAATATGTTTTTTAGAACTATTTATCTATTTAAATATGAAAATTATCTTTAAATCTTCCTTTTCCCATGAAATCATCACCATCAAGCATGAAACACAGTCATGAGAGGTCTTTTAAGAAGGTACAAGGTGACATGGAAGGTTGACAGTAAGAAAATGAAGAGTGGAACCATGAAAGGATAAGATTAATGATAATTTAAAATAAAATTCACATTTTTATAGCTCAAACCAAGTCAAATGGAAGAAAAAATTAGTTATGAATTTTGACCGAGTAGACACATACCACTAGCTTTTGCCAAAATGGATTACAAACCAAAATACAGAGGATCCAATCAAAAAACATGGTTGATAGGATATTTATGAACTGATATACCATTACAAATATATTTTATTATTATTTATAATCTTAAATATTCACTATTTTGATACATTCTACCCAATGTCAAATCACAGTCAACATTGGAGCATACCTTAGAGGAATTAGCTAGTTTAGGGCATCTGGAGGTTGAGTCAAAGCACAAAATTTATTGTGAATGGTATAAATTACCTAAAATTTCATACCATTACATCATAAATGTCTTATAAAGAGTGAAAGTGCCTTTTTTACATAGTCCCCTTGTAGTCAAGAAGGCATCCATTAGAGGCCAAATGAAGTTTTGTTAGTTCTAGATGCCAAAAGGTAGTTTAAGCCCTGGAGAGACATAAAAATGGTATAATATGATGTTATAAACCTATATTTTTATATATTTGTGATAAAATTTATGGGTTTAATGTAAAATTTTGAATAAATACAAGTTTAGGCATGGAGGAAGCATGTAGGCAGCTCAAGGTAAATTCTGCTAAAAACATCTACATGACAAAATAAACATCCAAATTAATTGAAACTTGGTAAAATTTGTTCTCATGAAATAATATATACATAAATAATATTTTTAGGGTCATGTGATTATTTTAAGTGCTTACTATTTTGTCATAGTCCCCCTATGTCTCACAATGGTCACTATTCATACAAGTATACTTTTGGAGTTTTAAGTTGTGTTTGAGGTTTCCAAAATTAGTTAATTATTTTAAAATAATTGAAATATGTTTTTAAGCCTCATATTAACCTTTCAAGAGTGTTCACACTACAAAAATCATGCAAGCCTCACAAGCAGGATCAAAACCCCATAGGCAGTCTCAAAGGCATAAAAAGAAAAGTTGAGTTTTTATAATTTAAAAGGTATTATGAGTTTTTTAAAGAGACATAAATATTTTTCCAAGAAAATAATATTATTGGAAAGGAGAAACTAGTCCTTTGGAGAAATTTGAGTTTTCAGGCTTAAGACACCTAGTTTTAGCCCATCTTCAAATGCTTGTTTCTTTCATACCATGAAGAGTTGGGATAAATTATTATAGAATGTTTTGAGTAAAAATGTTTAATTTAAATTAATTATGGATTTATTTTGGTTAAGGTCCTGATATTTATGAACAATCACTAAGAGCATAAGCATGTCCTGAATGCTTGCAAACCCTACAGGCAATCATATTTACATGCATATATTTTCATATCATATGTATGGGAGCCCAATATTTTTAGGGGTGTTGAAGGGGTATATTTAATATGAATACATGTCAAGAAGTTTTGGAATGGGTGTCTTCATTTTATGAATAATCATCTTGAAGGTGAGCCTATGTAAGTTTGTAAAGAAAGTTTTTGACCAATTTGGTGTTTTGGAGTCATAGGCCCATTAAATTTCATATAATTTCTTGTAAATATCCTATAAGGTGTATAATAATTCTTATATCTCTTAAAAAACCTATTTTATAGAATAATCTTGCATGTTTGGGTGGCTAGGAGGCCCAAAATGGCTCAAAAATGAATATTTTTGTAGGTCTTCAAAGAGAGAAATGATATAAAACCATGGAAGGGGCCTAATGGGTCCTAAAAATTATTATATGTCACTCTAATCTCTTAAAAATAGTTTCTATGGTACCTTACTAAGCTAAAGGGTTAGCAACCTAGTTTTTTGCCATTTTGTGAAATGTTACAAGTTTAATGGTGATTTGCATCATTGTTAAAGGTCTTAAAGGATTTCCAAACCTTCATCTTATTCATAATACACATGCCATTGATGTATATAATTCTTATATAGGTTCAAAAGTGATCTCCAGGGTGCCAAATAGCCTTGGGAATAGTTTTTAGGGCAGTTGGTTTAAAGGGGCTCAAGCTTGTGACTGCCATCAATGGGGTCTATGAGAGTTTCAGGTATCATGGAGTTCATTTAAAGTTTTATGAGAAAAAAAAAGTTTAAAATAAAAAATAACCTCAAAAAACAAACATTAAATATAATCTCTATGGTCAGTTAAGCACTTTATGCTAAGTCAACTAACTTTTACCCAAACATATTCTACAAGGCAAGTGGAGGGGGCTGTAGAAGTCCAAGGGAGAGATATTTGGAGGTTGGAGAGTGTAAGTGGAGAATTTAATTCATTTTCAAAGTATTGGATACTTTTACTTCTTAGTGGATCATGACATCACCATCCTCAAGAAATTCTTATCTTCTAGTGTATTTCTAAACCAATGAGAGAACTTGAAGACTATTTGGGCTAATGAAGGTTAATTTATTAAGTAAGGATTAGTTTCAATTAACCCAAATGTGGGTGAGAATATATGGAGGGTGTTTTTTCTTCATTTATTAAATTCTATTTGTTTGCTTATTCTTTCTCTCTTCCCCTTTTCTCCTATCTCTCATTTCTCCCCCATTTTTGTAAGATATTCTCATTTGACATGGAGAAACCTTGTCAAAATTTGTAAGAAAGATAGTTTGAAGCAATAGAGATCATTTTTCACCTATCTCTTTCATCTAAATTATGTTTTACAAGCTTGTGCATGATGGCCTTGTGAAGAAGTGTTCTTTCATGTCCATTATCCTTATTTCTTGCCTATTTTTGGGTGTTTTCAAGTTAGTTTTAGGTCTAAACTTGAGCTATTTCTACCATTAATGTACTCTTTGTGTGATTTTTTAAATTCCTCTTTTCTTCATGTATTGTTTGATGATTCTATTTTATGAAACACTTATGCAAATTAGCTAGTTTATGAGGTTGTGTGAGTAGGAATTATCTTATGTTGAATTAGTGTTTATTTCTTGCTTATGTGAGTGTTAATAAATTTGGTGTATAACCTTTTTAGTGTTTTATTCATCTTATAACTTGTCTTTATCCATTTTCTAATAGTAAATAGTAGTTTATATGATCTACTAAGAGTAATTTGGCCTTATTCAGAGGTTCAACCTCACTATAGGATACCCACAACCTGAGGTTGCTCTAATATTGTATCTAGGAGTGAGAGAGGTTGAAAAACCCTCCCAAAATGGTGAAATTATACACTATAAAAGTACCTAACATTATGGTATTAATAATCTCTCTGAGTATTGGCATGCTCCAAGGGGAAGGGACAAATTGTTTACATATTTATGGGTTTAGCATGTGATGAGAAACATACCCAAGTGCTAGAAAAAGTAGAATGACTAACATATCTAGATGAATAAAACTAAATAGCTCAGTGACTCTAGAAAATTAGTATAGTTGTATCATAGCATGATCTAAAATCATACTCTAAAGTTATATATAAATGACAATGGTATACCATGAAATGTGACTTATCTCTATACATTTGAATGTTGATTGGTAGCATTGATAATTTATAGAATGCTTGTTATGAAGGGGGATTCCATAATTCATAGACACCTATACCATGCAAATGTTTGGTAGGATAGATAACCCCTCTATGGATTTATAACCTTGAGGTATAAATAAATCATAGGTCCCAACCTTATGTGGGAATGAGAGGATGAGGGGAGTGTCTTTCTCCAAGAGGATGGTAATCTTGACTATAGTCATAATGGATATTGTTGAACTAGTGATTAGTTTAGGGTCAACAATCCTTTTGACTATTACTATGTATTTTTATTCTAATTTGTCTTTCAATATAACCTAGGGTATTTATTCACCCTTATTCATGATGACCACTTTGGATTTTTTGTGTCTAGTAATATTAACCAATTATAGTGGGTTTGTGACCCCATTAGTAGGTATATGGTAATTGATGTATAATATGGGTTTATTATTCATGTTTACCTATAATAGTTAAAGGAACTAGGATACACAAACATTTTTTAGGTGTAAGAATTGTATTTTATAGAATAGGGTTAAAAGGATAACCTTCATCATGTGTATCCAAGGCCTTCCTAAGATCATGTTATAATTAGTGTCTTTGTCTATGACACAGGACTCAATTAATACTATCTTTAGGCCCAAACTGAGTAGGATCACAATGGTACTATGGATGTATATTTGAGGTTGTCATAGCCTTGTAGGGTTTTACATGTGCTAAAATAATTGGTCTCCCCATAACTAAGTTTTTATAACAAAGAAAATGGGATGATGTTGACTACCACTCCATCATCAACCATAGATATCTTCACATAATTTTTATATATACATAACAATAAAAATAAGTTTTATTATCACCTCCTTGCCATCTCAAATTTAGGGAGAGGCTTCATAAATTAAATAAATAATTAGTGTTTCATGAATTTTGATTAGGGGATAACATGTCCATATCAATGTGGTTGATATGATCTTGTAGAGGATGGGTAATAGTAGATAAATTCCAAAACTCTATGGAATCAAGCCAGGTTGATCAATGAGTGGGGGAGTTCTTGATAAAGTATAGGAAGGAAATGTGAGAGAAATTTTGGCTAAATCAAAGATTAAATCATAGTTCCCAACATGATTAGGAACATTCTCAATTTCTAAAATGTTTGAGGGATGGAAGGCCATATGTTGATAATCTCTAGTAAAAGTGATGGTGTTTTCATCTTATTTTAATTATAGTTCTATGACCCTTATCATTTTAGTATTTCCTTGTACTCCCAACTAAGGGGCTACATCAGTGTTCATAGTCCATGAGGTGGAGGCTTCAACATCATGAGTTCATGACATCATGGGTTGGTTATGTTGAATGGGGTAATTTTATGGGACACCCTACCATTAAATTTGGGTAATGCATGTTTGGTGGGTAGGTAAATGGTTATAATATATTTATAGATTCTAGTTTTGAGGGGTAACATGACCATTTGGAAAGGCTTGGGCACTTGGGTTAGCATTCCCTAATAATATGTCTATGAACGTTTGGATTTCATATTCTTGGAGTTTTTGTATAAAATTGTTATATTATTTACATTTTTGAGTGTCATGACCAATAAATCAATGGAAAAAAATAAATATTGGGATCATAGTCTCTAGGTCTCATGATTTTCCCCTATTTCCCAAACCCTTGTCAATTTTTTACTAGTAATAGGTTTGATTCTAAAATTAGGGGTATTGTTTGACTGGTATGTATTATTTTTTATTATGGTTTTGGTGTTTCATTTTTCATGGTGGTAGTCAATTGAATTCAATTACATGAGTGGTGGGAGGGGGATTTTTATTTCTATTTTCCATGTTATTAGTGATATTGCTATTGTTTATAAGATTATATTGGTTTTTATTCATAGTGTTTGGATTCTTGTTCTAATTAGTAACACCATCATTAATGGCATTCCTATTTTGGTTTAGGAAATTAGAACCTTAGTTATTAGTATTATTTGTTCTTGTGATTTGAAATCCACCACTATTTTGGCTTAGGGTGCAATGTGTCCACTGGTCCCATAAGTCTACAAAACACTATCAATATCTACCTAGTCAATTCATAAGGTGATCTAAAGTGCCTCTTCATAAGATTGATATGGGAATTTATATACATAATACCTCATCTCCTTGTTAAGGAAATGTAAGAATAGGTTGCATAATTATCATTGATCCATATTGGGTGTGCTAGTAGAATAATATAAAACTTAGTACCACCTCATGATGAAATTGTCAACAAACTTATTATGTTCTTGTTTGATGTATAAAAACTCCCATATTCCAATCTTCAAGAGCTTATTCATATCAAAATCTTCGAAAATATTATCCATGATTTGTTGGAATGAATATATATAATCCTTGAGGAGGTGGCAATACCAATTAAGTGATATCCCTTCTAGGGTTTTAGGGAAGATGTTTTCAATAACCCCATCCTAAGGGAGGAGTTCCTTAATGGATTTAGTGTATGATTTGTCATGTGCATTAGAACCCCATTCCCTTTTGAATTTGGTAAGTCCTGATAGGTGATGTGGGAGGAGAACCCCCTATAAGTTGTCATTGAGAGGTTACTCGAGGTGCTCAACATAAGTCCCTATGTTATTAAAGATAATTATTGACATGGTGGGATGGAATGAAAATATGATGTCACATCGGGGTTGGTTTGGTAATCACTATAAGGAATGGAGGAGGTATGATAAGGTGAAGTTAAGTAATCTATAAAATAGTTATATGGCCAAGTAGATTTTTAATACATGTGAAAATAAGGGGGAAAGTTGTTAGATTATTGTGGTGGGGTATATGTGGTTTATACATGATCCAACACTACATAAGGTAGGGCATAACTTGTATATAGAGGGGGATTTTATGTGAGAGGCACATAAATTGAGGGTGTATAGAGTAGTGAATTATTGGCTACCATGCCATTTCATAAAGTTAGAACATAAGTATATATGCCTACCATTGGGTTTTGAATGGGTGATTGATAAGATGAATGGAATTTAGATATGTTGGGTTTTGGGACCTCATTAATGATGATATCCCTAATGGGTTTGTTGAGATACATGGTTGGTAGGGTTATAATTTCTCAATGTGTCATAAGCATATAAGCTTATTATTATGGTGTTGGTTGAGCCAATGTTTGGATGAGATAAGGAGAGTGATGATATAGTGTATGCGAATTTGGGCTTGTCCCCTAGCCCAAAACTTATTGGTTGTTTTCCAAGTAGTGAATTCAACTCATTAGGGTGATGATGAGTTTTTTTGGGCCCATGTTGGTGTTAGGCCTAAGTATTTCATATACAAGAAGGGTGGAGGCATGAGATGGGGTAGTGTGAATATGTTGGTTTGGGTCAAAATCTTAGGGGTAGTATTTTTTATTTGTATAAGTGGGTCAAAGGTGTCTTAAATCCTATTAGGAAGGTGTACAACCACTTATAAATTATTTACCTCATCCTCTAACTAATGGATTTTTTACACAAATAATATTTTAAAATTTGTATTGATTACTAACACTTTGTATCTTGTAGGAACCCATCAAGTCTCAATCTCTCTAAGTTCATGCCTTAAGGGGTGAACTAAGAAAGTGGTGAGTAGACCATTGGTGCTTCATAATATTTTTATCCCTTTTTCCACTTTCCATCTACACACTCATCACATAAAAAACATTTAATCTAAGCTTATTCTTCTCAGTCTTACCCATTCTAGTCATTTTTTATGCTTTATCTTCCTTGCTTTTGCTTTGACACCCTTTCACCATTTGACTATACTAGGTTGATTGGGTCAACCTTGTATAGTTTTTAACATATAATTACTATATAGGGTTGACTAGGTTGACCTTGTATTATTTAGTGGTATTTTTCATTGGGATCTTTGTTATCCCTTTGGCCAACCTAGCTCGGGACCTAGTGAAGTATCTCCTAAAAATAGTCATGGTCGATTGGGTTAACCTTATACAACCAACATATTTGAAAGGATTTATGGAAACATCTACCTATATATAAGTTCATTTCCAACCATTTGTAATAAGATAAGTGAAGAATAATAAGTTTGAATGAACATCAGCTTATTGACCATTCTACTTGAGTAAAGCTTAGGGTTCCATACTTTATTTAGAGATAAAGATATTGTCTTATGGAGAAGTATTTTGGATGCATAGATAGGTTGTGTAACCTATATCTGATTTATCCTTTTTATCCTTACATACCACAAAACTTTCTTACAAAGCACCTTGACCAAGGGAGAGAATGAGGCTAGATGGGTTCATCTTCAAGGTAAGTATTCCTAACTTTATATCCCCTTTATAAGAGTAAATAGATAATGAAATTGTGCTTCTCTCCCATGAATTATGATTTTGTATACATTAACATGAGTATATGTCTTCTATGCATGTTTATCTTAGTTTTTTTAATTTCTAACCCCCACATTGTGCCACAATCTTTGGTGTGTACTAGATTATATTTATTTTATTGTTTACTAGAATAAAATGAACATTAAACCTAGGGCTATTTTAAGGTTGTTCAATGATTATGTTAGACTATAGGATTTGGAACCCTTCATAGCATGGTGTATTGTGACAAGTGATCCCCTAATTAGGTCTAGTGGATCCCCATATTAGTCATTCCCCTACTTAATGAATGTATTCCTAATTGGAAGTGTAGGTATGCTCTATCTTCTCTAAGCCAAGATTGATTTATAGACATGATGCATTTATAATTACATACATTCTAGTGAACTTGATGTGAACTAATCCTTACATGATTTTTTCACCTTATTTCATTATTTTCATCATTAATTTTATCATATATTTGTCATATTGGATCAACTCTATCTACCCAATATCTAACTTCGATGCATAAGTTTTAAGGTACATGTTATAAGATTGACCCAATCAACCTAATATATGTTTTCAAATTATTAGACATATAATATATACTAATAGGTTGACCTAGTCAACTATGTACTTCTTTAGATGTCAAGTTCATCATAATAGGCTGACCTTGTACATTCTAGGTACTCAACAAAAAGTTTTTGCAAAGCTTGATTGACCCAGTTGACCCAGTTAGTAGAATTTGAAATCATATATCAAGTTTCTTGAACAAAAATATTCATTATCTACATATTTTATCTACCAAGGTTCATTTCTATCTCTCTACCTCTTTCTTTATAGTCTTTCCTTTCATAGTTTGTAGTATTTAAAACTTCCATTGCATAGTCAACTAGATCGACCCTGCCGACCCAATTCTATGTTATGTGTGCTATCTAAATAACTAGGTTGACTCTGCCAACCTTGTTCATTTTCAGACCTTGATTCTAAAATATATATTTTACCTTGTCAACCTTATTCTATATTTTGTGCATACAATATTGACTATATCAACATTGTACCCTATTTCAAAGTTACAATTAACCTTATATGTTAGTACTTAATTCACAATTTATTTTCTTATTGCTTACATGGTTATAATATATCACATAGCTTAATTAAGAGGTTTTAAATTAATCATTTAGTTTAACCTTTTCTATTTTATGCACACATGGCTAAATCACAAAATTTAAATAAGCATATTAACATTTATCTACTCAAGGCCAACGTACTTGGATTTCATCACCAAGGGGGAAGATAACTTGATACTCTGGTCAAGTATAAATCTTGGTTAATGGTATATTCTATCTAATAACCGAACACCCTTATCATTATGGTGTGTGAAGTGAGGGGGTAAGACCCAATACCAAGCTTGTATCATTGCCACTATAGTCTCCTTTAGCTAAAAATACTTGAAACCATCCTTAAATTTCCATTTTATTTTCTTGCTTATGACCAACTTCCCATCACATTTAAAATAACTAAATAATCTAATAAAAATTCAAGTTTACCAATTAGTTATCCCTTTCCTTTTTAATTTTATTACTAGTTCTTTGCTCAATTGTATTTTTTATTGTAAAAATTTTCATTATCCAACAATGGTGCAAGGTTTTGTGTTGTGTGCTTCAATTAGATTGGCCATCATTAATTCAATTGAATGTTTGTTTAGTTTCTATCATTTGTCTTTAAATTGATTGCAAAATTTATCTTTTTTTAGTCTAAAAATCTATTATAAGTTTTTTAATTTGCCCTCTCTATTATACTAGGTTGACCTTGTATCATTTTCTAGCCCCTATTCATTGTATTGGATCAACCCAGTCAACCTTGTATAGTTTTTAAACCATGTTTCCTCTTTTTCCAATTTATATTCACTATATCGGATTGACCTAGTCGACCCTATAGAATTTATAGACCCTATATTTGTGCTAGGTCAACCTTGTCAACCCTGTACTTTTTTGGTCATTTCCTATTTTCTTGCTTTTTCATATCTCTTTCCTTCTTTTCATCATGGAGTTTATTCTTTATGATAATATTGAGTTACATTCAATAGACATAAAGAAATTTGTAAACCCTCATAGGGTCTCCCATAGATAGAGTAGGGATCCTCTCTTAGATATTATTAATGTTCATATTGCCACTCACATAATGAACTATGATACCCCTCTTAATACCTCTTCACAACATAATCCTCTTTTCTCATTAGAAGACCAACCTAAATTAGAGTATACCCCTGAAATGATCTTCTTTATCTCTAAATTTCCTCAACATCAAGGAAAATATCCTTTTATGATTTACAATCTTATGGTTAGTGGTCAAATTGAAGATCCTCATTTACGTACTCCTACAGTCTCAACTAGATTTGGGGGTACCAATTTCTTTGATTCTCAACTTCTTCATTCAATTATGACCCCTTCTCATACCATGACCTCTTCTTATCTAAATTATTCCACCTCCATGCCTAGTATATCTATTAACATGGTAGGTCTACATCTAGTGGGCCTCTCATAAGATCCACTATCCTTAATCCTTCCACTAGTGCATCACTTTCTACTGAAGGTAATCATTCTACTAGTACTTCTTATTCTCAACCATTCACTAGTCCATTTTCGATACACAAGAAAAAAATTCCACTAGTGCCTCACATTCTCATAATTACTCTCAATCTCCTATCAATACCAATAATGGTACCCAAGCCATTAATACCACCTCTAATGCTTCTAACAATGCTAATCAAGTACATAAGATATTATTACAAATACTTAATCAAATCAATACCTTTCAAGGTCATAACACAAATCAAATGATGAGAATGTAAAACCAAATTCTTCATCTTCAATCTCACCCCAACCAATGGCTTGGGGCACACATAACCATAATGAACCCCTCCTCCTCTTCAAGATTCTCAAGGCAATCTCATTCGTTAACCTCCTTTGGTCAAAAAATCATTAGGCATCTCCAAAATAATCCTCTCACTACTAAAATGAATAGCATTGACATTGGAGGTATCACACCTATAATCTCTTATAATAGATGAACTGATGCCACCCTTCATCTTAAAACATTTGGAAATATTTATAAGGATTGGGTCAAATTGAACACCTTTGTTGCTACCAAAATCTTATCCAAAAATCTCAAAGGTGATGCCTTGGATTGGTATAATGAACTTATAACTCATTTCATTACTAGTTTGAAGGATTTAGTGAATGCTTTAGTTTAAGAATTCCAAACTACTGATCTTCACAACTTGAAAACAAAAATGCACAAGCATTTATTAAAAGGTGGAAATCTTTATCAAACAATGTGAACATAATATGGTTGATGATAATCTTTTCCATCTCTTTAACAATTCCCTTTTTCCTAAACTTCAATATTAGGTCTATTCTCTCTCTCTCTCTCTCTCTCTCTCTCTCTCTCTCTCTCTCTCTCTCTCTCTCTCTCTCTCCACATACATTGAAGGAGGCTATTAACCAAGCTAAACATCAATATTTCCTTATGCATAAATTCAAGCCACCCTAGCCTTTTTTGGGTCCTCATCTCTTACTTAAGAATACAATTTTTAATTTTACCAATTATGGTGTCACATATTTGTATGACACCATTCATAATGTTTAAGTTTTCATGCCTACCCCTTCATTAGAACCAACTCCTCAAAATATACCAATCCTCCCTTATCTTAACCAAACAAAATTAATGTTCATAAACCTATATCATTAGATAAATTTCTTAAGCAACCAGGTAGGCCTATTCCATAATATCTTGACCCTACCCATCCTATGATATCCTGGTATGATCCTAACAAGTTTTATTGGGTTCATGCTAGTTTGGGTCATTCTCATGAAACCTATAGACAACTTCATAATTTAGATATGGACTTTCTTCTTGGTCCTAAATTTGATCATTATTATATCATTTAAAAGTGTCAATAATCTTATAAAATTATTTTTAAGGATTATAAATCACATGATAAAACTCAAGCCTTAAATCAAGCCAATGCTCATTTAGCTATCTACAAATATCCTTTTCTTAATCATCAACCTATCCAAGACAATAAATCCACCCATTATATCATTATTTTAGAAAGTCCTTTTTTACCCCACTTTTGAAGAGAATGTGGTTAACATGAATAATATATGAAGGGTGGTTGATTTTATCAATTCCCAACCTATCTACACTCCACCTTAATCTATAACATATCGTGTTATCTAGGATTATTCTCTAAATAATTTAAATGAATTGGGGCAAGATGACCTTATTACTTTTGATGATTCAATTTTTTATTCTCCCTTTAATAACACTTCATTTTATATTTATACCACTCTTATGTCATCTTATAACAAAAATGATACTCACATTTCTACTAACACTTCTTCTACTAAGTCTCAAAATCAACATAAACCAACTACTTCATCATTAGAACATGATTTACAATATTGTTGTAAACCTTCTTATTTTTATCAACATAAATTTAAATTTACTTTACATCCTCCTTTTGAGGACCTCCTTAACCATTATGAACCTATACGTAACAACCTTATTATGGGTTATGATGAGTGGGATCCCATCAAAGAACTCACTAATATCCCATCCCAAATTATGTGCCTTGATCTTATGAGGACTTCTCCACGTCATAGAAACCATCTTATGGAAATATTATTTGTGATGAATTTCCCTCATCCTCCCTTATAAATATGTGAGGTATCCTTATCTAGATCCAAAAATAGTATATCACAACAATGTGAAGAGATGTCTATGAATGTTGATGAAACTATAGACACTTCTCTTTCATTAAAATTTACCATAACTTCTAGGATTCCTGATGATATTTTGATTCATGTGGATGATCATCCATTATTTATTAGTGTTTAAAAAATAAATATCCAAGTTAAGCATGCATTTATTGAAGAGGGTTATGGAACCTACATTGCCTCTCTTAACTTCATTAAAACCTTTGGATATTTAGAATGCAATCTCAAATATACACATAACACCTACCAAGGATATGATAGAAGGAAAATGCCTCCTATAGGTTGCATGTGGCTTCCCATTATCATCCCACCTATCACCATTTGTGTGAAGGTAATAATATTTAACTTTCCCCTCTCTTATAACATCTTTCTTAGTAGGCCATGGACTCACTGTATGAGAGCTATTTCTTCTTCTACCTACCAATGCATTAAATTCCCTCATAATGGAGCCATTTATAGGATTTAGGGTGACACTAACCCTTGGAATTTCAAATAATTCTAAGATGATGGTGTCTTTAATATTCCTACTATTGAACCTTTGCCCAACATTCCATTTTATGAGTTGTAGTGTGTTAATTTTCCTTTCAATTCAAACTGAGGTTACAATGGGCATCCCTAATTCATTAGGAACATTCCTCATAACCTCTTATATTTTTATAATGTTGAACTCAATGGTATTAAAATAAATATTAAAATCTTATCTCTCACCTCATCTCATCTTATAGCTACCTACTTCCTTACAACCTTATTCTCATAAGCCTCCTTGTAATGATATTTTTGTAGTCTTAACCAAGACTTGGCATTCTATTCACAACACTTCCTTGGATAAAAAAGTTATCCCTACTTATGTAATTTATATTTTTACCCTAGATTATGCTGATGGTTATTCCATAGATGATCCATTTTTAGGCATCTTGTACAGGCCTGTGATGCCAAGATTATCCATTACCATTCTTATTTACTTGAGTCTTTTCATGTATCTTCCCATTTTACTTCATTTATAGTTCCTAATTTTAACATTTTCCCTATTTATCATAGGGTAGGGGTGGTGCCAACACCTCTTATTTTTAGGATCCTCATAGGAGTATGCTCATGGATCATGTTATGATCAAGCCTTATCATTTTTCTAGGTACCTTGATCACTATAATTAGCTTACTCTTGAGATTAGTGTGAGCCTCCTTAAACTTTCTGTAGATCTTGCTCATCCCTCAATAAATTCCTTATCAAAGTCTATTTTTTCCCTTGCTATAGTTGAGCCCATTCTTACTCCTATTATAGTTAAGCCTATTCTTACTCTTGCTATTATTGAGCCTACCCCTACTTCTCATCTCATTACTCATTTTGTTGAGCCTAGTTTCATTCCTCCTTCATCACCACATTTCCTTGGTGATGGTTTGCTTTCCTTTCCTAATATGGATTTGTTGCCCACCAAATGGGTTGATGATTCCTCTTTGGCTTCTTTCACTCATATTATACCTCCTTCTATGAGTGCTTCTCTTAAGACCACTCAAAAGCATATCTATTGCTTTTATGGGACATATAATCATTCTTATACCCATTATCACAAGTTATGATAGTATATTGATACTTTCAATCCTTTTTTCCTTCCTCAAACAAAGCCATGCCTCCTTTGAGGTGTATTTTCTATGGTATTAATGTGGTGCCCATCACACTGATCATTACCACATCCTTAAATAATACCTTAAGGATTAACTTTTAGCTATTCTCAAACCTTATTCTATTCCTCCCATAGGTCATTCATTTAAGAAGGCTTCTCCTTCTTCTCCCACGGATCCACATCTAGTGGTTCCATCCTCTCATATGGTCCCTACATCACCTTCTATGCCTCCACCCATTAATCCTTCACTTGTGGATCTTCCCTCACCCATGGATCTTTATCCACCTATGATTCCCTTACCCATGGATATTTATCCACCTATGATTGCATCACTTTTAGACCATTCCCCACTAGTGACTTCTTCATCTCCCTTAGAGCCCACTCTCAGAAATTCTCCTAAGCATCCCTTGCCTAATTTTCCGTAGCATGATCCATCGAGTATTCCTACTTTTTCAGTTGAGGAGATTAGAAGATAATTATTTTCCTAATTTTCATTGAAGATTTATGAGACATTAGTAGTAGTTTGTATCCAACTTCTTATAGATTTATATAATGTCTTGGATAATGTGTGTGGTTAGATTTATTAGTATCTAAGATCACAAGCATGGTGCATTTACATTTACATTTTGATTAGATGTGTGATCTAATTTAATTCTTATCTATCTATTATATCATTTGACACTATGTCAAATTCATATTTTTATAATATGGCGATTCTTTACTTTTTGGTACTATATCTTACTTATCTTATCATTTATATTTTAATATGATTGACTTTATTTATCATTAAATCCTCTTTATTTATTGATTTTTTCTCAAAACTCTCTTCTTGTCTCTTCATGATTATTTGCTTTCTTATCTCTATTTTTCCATATATAATTGTCATTGTGACTTGGTTATACAAACCCTATTCCCTTTAGTTCTTGTCTCCTTTTACCATGTGATCAATCAGTAGACAATGTATCTCATTATACTTTCCTTTCACTAGTCCACTTTGGATCTAGATCCTTTTTTCCTTCTTCCTTTTTTGAAAACTAATAATATACATGGTTGAGACTTGAAATCGCATGCTAGTTCATTGTTAAGCCTAAGTGTCCTAGTTAGTCTTTATCTTTGGTTACTTAGATTCCTTTAGCCTTAGTCTAAAGCTCATTCATGTGTATCACTACATTTCTCATTAATGGTCATTCTAAATTTGTATGGAGGAGGAATCTTAAAAATCCATAAAAAATTAAAAGCCAAATCATTTTATAAAAGGCCATGATATAAAAGGAAAAATATTATTAAAAGTAAAATCACAATAAAATACATGATTCAAAGAATATATCCTTCTTCTAGTCATAGTTCAAACTCCATAGTTTGCCTCATAGTAGAGCTGATGTCCTTTGTGGTGTGGTAGGCTAGTAGATTAGAATAAGGGAATAAAATAAAATATTTTAGTGCTACCTGCTTTCTCATGCAAGTACCCAATCTTCATAGTAGATTGATGGCTCTGTAAGGGGTCTTTAGGAATGGGGAACATGTTATGGGAAGGTAGTCCATTTTACCTTTTCTTGTACCAATATACCTTCATGAGTTGATCTTAGTGTCATGCTTATTTGACTACAAAGATTTATGTTTATAGTGAACAAGTTTCCTTTATACATGGATGGTCACTACTTACCTAGTGTCTTCACATGTCCTTAGTATGTCTCTTGCCTCTTAAGATATTGTCATAAGATGCCTAAGTCTTTTTTTTACATGCCCTTTTTCATTCCCTATATCCATCATATTTCCTCATGAGAAATATTATTTTTTCTACTTATCACTCCCCTTGGGATTTCATATGTGAGTTGTATTATAAGATCATGGATAGGACTCAACATTCCTCACAAATTACCACCTTTTTCCTTCTTATTACACACATCCTTTATTACCTGATTATCTTGATTTTTACACCCCAATGGTGTTCTCTTTTTGAGTTACACTATAAAACCATGGATAGGACCCGACATTCCTCAAAAAAAATTCCAATAATATAAGTCAAATAAGATTACATGTGTCAAATATGAGATAAGATGTGATTGGTTATGAATTTACATGTCATTTACTACTTCCCAATCTAATCTAGTGTGTTTTATGTTTACTTAATTTCTCTTTCTCTTTTATCTTCTTATTTTTTGAGTGCATGTAACAATATAACCATTTATTGAATTTTTCAAAATTCCAAGCTTCAATTAGTGAGATAAATTTAAAACCAATCTTTTGCCAATTTTTTTATATTATAATTCCTAACATGATTTAGTATAATTGTTTGACTTAATTTATTTGTTTTTATACCATTTGTGCCCTTTTACATACCTTCCATTTTATTACATTGTTTTCATACTTCCCAACATAATTTAATATGATTTTACTTATTTTAATTTCATGGAAAAATCTTTCACTTTGGTTTAAAAACAAGTTCCTTCTTACCATCTTGTTTTACCATCCCTTAGTTCTTTATACTTAGTCATTTTTTCTTGTTATTACACATATCCCAACTTGAGATAGTGTGTACTGCATTTTTGATTTACTATATTTTACCAAGTCTTTTTGCCCATTTCTTCTTAGCCATGCATATGTCCTACATAATGCTAGAAAATAAACCACATCTCAAATATTTCCTATAACATATCCAACAAAGACTAAATACATGTGCCAAAAATAAATATATCCAAAAGATCTACATCCACAAACATAAAAATGATAACATACATAGTCAACATCACTATGCCAATATGATACATCATATTTATACATCTCATGAGTTTTGATACAACAAGTACAACTATATACAATTCTATAGCCCTATGGTTGGGCTCCATCCTATCTATCTCATGGCCTAACCATGTTGCCTACTAAGGCCTCAATCTAACTCCTCAAAATAGTAAATTATAAGGAGGCCATTTAAGATCTTAATCCCTCTATCTATCCTTATATGTGCATTACCTACACCTATGCTTGTACCAACTGGGTCTACATCATTGTATGTGCCTATGTCATCTACGTCACTATAGCCAAATGTGTATATCTCTCCTTTACCAAGGCCTATCATGCTCATATCTCACCTACACCCATATCTACTAGTGTTTGAGTTCCCTCCCTATGCTCATATCTACCTCATTACCTCTCCAACTAATCTGAACTAGATCACTTGATCTAGGGAAAATGGTACACTTGGGTCCTCTAATGTAGTAGGGTCATATGGATATAGAGTCTCATCAAGGATGTCATGGAGTGATCCCCTCATAAGGAACCCCCATATCTCTTCCTCATACTTAGATATGCTTTCAAAATCACACCTAGATAGATATTAGATCAGTATCATATCTCATAATATCTATCTACTTCTAGTCTCTATTTCAAAATAAAAACTTAAGCAACAATTTAATCATCTTTATTACCTATCTATGTCTTAGCCAGTATGGTATCACCATTTGCATGATTTCCTAAAATAGTCTCTGCATTCACATGACCTCCTAGTACCTCCTCAATTCAAATCTTGCTATCATGACTCATGTCTACCTCAACTTACACCTGAATGGCCTCTCTATCATCTAGGTCTCCTTTAGCTTACTTACCAAGTCATTAGGGATGGTGGTAGTACCGTCTCTCTCCTAATCCTCTTACATTCATCAATGCCATCTCCTCGATGGTTGTATCTCATCTCACTATGGAGCTAGTGATGTATCTCTAGTGCCACTACATTTTCATCCCTCTCCTCCTAATATAATCCCTATCATGTATGCCTAGTCCATGGTCACTCATGATGTGGTCTGAGTATCAACCTCATCACTAGTGGCCCTAGTCCCCTCCTCCCCCATAGATCTCTCACATGTTGATCCCACTACTTAGGCATCAATAATAGTGACATTGGATGAAGCAATCCCATTTGTCCTGACACCCATGCCACTAAATGTGGCTCTCTCCACTAAGTGTAGTGTTTAATCACCTTTGTCCTTGTTATAATTGGTGAAACTATGTACCAACTTAGCCATGTAGTCATTATGTGCCCATATGGCTACCACACTATATATGCACATATAATAATCTATAGTGTTGGCATGTGGGGTACAACCCATGATATTACTCTCTCCATATTTTCACTCGAAGTAACCTATCAGTGACCGTATGGGGTAACCCAACTAAGTGATACATGGGAAACCTCTCATAGATCCAAACCATCAATAATATGATCAATTTTGTCAACTTATAATATCTAACCAATACCTCATTTAGATCATGTATGAGTTTGACCTAGATGATAGAGTTAAGATCATATAGTATGCCATCCTCTAGGATCATCCTACTCAAGGCTACCTTGAACAATGGTACCTTATCACCTAACTTGTGACATAGCAATCATTGTGTCACAAGTCTTATCATAGCCTTCTAGATATCTATAATCTATGATGCATATATGTAAAACATAATAACTTACCTACCTATTAATATTTTATTTGAGCCTATAGCTCACATGGCTAAGGCTATCCTTTCTTCCATTTTGTCTGGTATGCATATAGTCACTGGTGATCTTGCTACCAGTAGCCCTAAGATGACATGCACATACTCTAGAGTAATATCTACCTCTACCATATCCCCATACACCTCCCATCTAAAGGTGTTAGTCAATTATGCACAACATCCATGGAACATGACTAATAGATCGATGCTTAGGGAAATCCTACACATATTAGCTATCCCTCCTAACTATAACTATTAGCCTAGTTTTATCACCTATGGTTAGATGCTCTAGTATATCCAAAATCTATGACACATCTACCAATATCTAGAACTTGTGTCATCCCTATAATAAAAAACAACAAAATATGTATTAGATCCTCCATGTCATGTATAGTCAAAATATATTATTTTTACAATTTTAATAAAAAACAAACCTAACTAGATTTAATCCATTCATTTTTACCTATTTTTAGCCTACTCGGTCTTTTTTTAACTTGGTAATTTTGAGTCATTATAACCTTATTTATATTTTTTTCATGCATTTTCATATAATTTTGATTCTTTGGTCAACCTAGTTTGACCAAAATTTCCCTACTTTTAGCCTAGTTGATTTAGCAATCTACATCAACCATATTCTTCTCCCTTCCATAGTACTACATTATCATTTTGGACTTTTTGGATCCATGGGTATATTTTACTAGGTTGGTATTCTACAAAATATATAGGGTCAACACACACCCACTAGGTTGATAGTGTGGATTTTGCCTATTTTCAGCCTACTAGGTCGATTGGGTCGACCTAGCTGTTTTTCACTACTGACCCCTTACATTTTACCAAAAGTGCCTTTTTATAGTTTTCTTCCTAATTCCTTCAAACCCATTTGAATAATTGGTTTTTACTACCCATAAAATATAATTTTATTTCATTATGACATTCATAAATGCTAAAAATTATTTCTTTCTAAGAATACACTTAATTCAATAAAATATTTCAAATCTAGGTTAAGATTCATAGTTTCATACCTGTAGTGTACTTGTTATCACTCCTAGAGCTCCCCTTCATCTAGCCTATTGTCAAATCACCATCCTAGCTTGTTTGGTCTCTAGAGATATTTTTTTATCTCCTCAAATCAAAATAACCAAACGACTTCTCTTTCACCTATTTAAAAACACTTTTCAAAATTCAAATTCTTTAATTAATTTTCTATAGATTCCTTCTTTTAACTATATCTTTTTTTCTACTCATAAATTTTTAAAACCATAAAATGCATTGGATTCATGATGATGTAGAGAATATTTTCCATTATTATATGACTATTTTCTAAAGAAATTGATTTTTGATTATTTTTTGCACTAAATTCTATAGGTTCGCCTAGTTTTATTCACATTGGATGCATTCACATATATTCTAGTCTACCTATTTATATATGAAACTAAATTAGGTAAAGGTATGTGTTTTTCAATTATGTCCTTTTGTTTCTCTTATTTCTACTTATTGGACTTTACTTAGCTTCAATGTTATGTGTTATCATGTTTTATTTCTTAAAGCACCATCCCATGTTACACTTACATGACATGTGATGAGATTAAAGTGGGGCATATGTATACACATAATATTTTAAAAATTTTATTGATTACCAACACTTTGTATCTTTTAAGAACCTATTGAGTTTCAATCTCTCTGAATGCATCCCTTAAGGGGTGCACCAAGAAAGGGGTGGGCAGACTATTGGTGTTTCATAATATTGTTGTCCCTTTTTACACTTACCATCTACACACTCATCTCCTAAAAACCATTTACCCTAAGATTATTCTTCTTAGTCTTACCCATTCAAGTCATTTTTCATTATTTATCCTCCTTCCTTTTTCTTTGCCCCCCTTTTACCAGTTGAGTGTACTAGGTCGATTGGGTCTCCCACATATAGTTTTCAGCCTCTAATTACTATTATAGTCAACTAGGTTGACCCTATACTATTTAGGGTTATTTTTCATTAGGATCATTGTTAGACTTTTGGCAACCTAGCTCAAGGCCTAGTGAATTATCTCTTAAAAACATATAGGGTCGACTAGGTTGACCCTATATAGCTGACATATTCAAAATGATTCAGGGTAAGATCTACCTATATATAAGTTCATTTCCAACCATTTGTAAGAAGAAAAGTGAATAATAATAAGTTTGAATGAACATATACCTATTGACCATTATACTTTAAGAATAAAGCTTAGGGTTCCATACTTTTTTTGGAGATACAGAGCTTATCTTGTGGAGAAGTCTTTTGGATGCATAGATAGGTTGTGTAGCATAGATTTGATTTTCCTTTTTTATCCTTACATACCATAATAATCTCTTGTGAAACACCTTGGATAAAGGAGAGATTGAGGATCTATGGGTTCATCTTCAAGGTAATATTCCTAACTTTATTTTTTCTTTGTAAGAGTAGATAGATAATGTAGTTGTACTTCTCTCTCATGCATTAGGATTATGTATACATTAATGTGAGTATATGTATTTTATACATGTTTAG
Organism: Torreya grandis; assembly: GCA_037957365.1. Classification (NCBI taxonomy): domain Eukaryota; kingdom Viridiplantae; phylum Streptophyta; class Pinopsida; order Cupressales; family Taxaceae; genus Torreya; species Torreya grandis. Next base: position 243,054 of record JARHVA010001729.1, read on the forward strand.
TTTAGTTTATTTTGTTTATAACCCCCATTTTGTGCCACAATATTTGGTGTGTACTATATTATGTTTAATTTCTTGTTTATTAGAACAAAGTGAACATTAAACCTATGACTCTTTTAGGGTTATTGAATGATTGTGTTAGACTTTAGGATTTCGAACCCTTCCTAACATGGTGTATTGTGATAAGTAATCCCTTGATCAAGTCTAATAGATACCCATATTGGTCATGTACCCTCTTAACAAATATATTCCCAATTAGAAGTGTAGATATTCTCTATCTTATCCAATCCAGGATTAATATATAGACATGATGCATTTCTAATTACATATAGATCCTTCTTAGGTAATGATCATATTTGGATATATTTAATATGTTTAGTATTTATAAGTTGATTAATGGCCTTGTATCCATATTAGGGGTCACCACAAATCCCCTAATAAGTGTCATAGCATTGGATTTGGGATGGTTACTCAACATTTTAGATATGTCTCATATTTCTTGAATGGAGACCCCATTCCTAGTCTGAGTATTGGGATGAGAGTAATCAAGGAGTTGGTAGTATATATTGGTTATGAAGTTTGGGTTATTATAACTCATCAACAAAGGCTCACTAGAATTGACTTGGCTTCCTCTATAGACATCTAGATCAAGAAATTCACTTATGTATTATCTAAACATATTCTAGGGGTATACGAAATTGAAAACCCACATAATAAATGAAAGGAGGGAAGGTGGAGTAGAGAGAGGAGAAGAGGAAGAAAATGGGATATGCAAAGGATGAATTCATTTACATTAGGTTGACCAATTTGTACGCATATGAATAAAATAATATAAACTATGCACTTGACTCCCCAAGGTCAAGCTAAGGTAGTTGACATGATGGATGGTTTATGGATTGTGTTAGTTATTAGGTGGAATGGGATTCAGAATGGGTGGTGGCAATGGGTTCTTTTGATAGAACCAAATACCTTAGCAAAATCTTGATGCTTATTAAGAGCATTAAGATGTTTCAAAATATATCTCCATGATAATTTAATTTTTTATATCATAAGAAGGTGAAGCTTTTAGTTGATGCTAAGACTAGGGAAGTGGGGGAGATGAGGATAGATTTCTTGTGGAAAAAATATACTCTATCAGGTTGACTATGCCCAATCAATATCATCCAAAATATGTGAATGATATAAGATGAGTATAGACTTAGGTATAAAGTGGTGTGAGTGGGAATATATGCCTATATAATGTTTTATTAATGACCTTTGTTCTAAGGAAGTGGAATTCTAGGTGGATCAAGAATTCATTCTTGTTCATCCAAGGTAGTGGAGTCAATAAGAAGATGAAGAATAAGGTTGCAATGATAAACTTTACATCTTAGCTCAATGTTAATATCATATTTCATGGCAAATATGGGATGAGTTTCTCTATCCCTATGGAATAAATTATGGGAAATAATACCTAGTAAATTGGGAAGGTTCATTTGAAGGAAGCTATGCAAAAATCCAAGATAGAAGTGTATGAGCTTGTTTGGTAGTAGCTTGTGGTGTGTGTTTGTTGTTATGTTTGAAGAAAGGATTTATGTAGGTTTATTACATTAATAATAAATTATTTTATGGGTATTGTACGTTTATACATGTTGGTAAGTATTCTAAATAGACATAGGTGATTTCATGTGTGGAAAAGGCTTCTTGATGCTTTTTATTTATTTTCTGTTATTTTTGACATATTTTTGGGTTTATGGAAATAAATGTTTTGATTACTAAAATTTAAATGATTAAAGTAAAGAAATGGAAAAACTAAAATTAAATGAAAAAAAAACTTCTTTTTACCCTTTTTCAAAGATTCACAATGCATGCAAAGGAAATAGATATAAACCTACACTATTATGCAAGGTGATGATTTTTAGCTTTATGTAGATGCAAACTAGGTGATGTTATTTTTATATTTTTTTGTTTCTATTTTTTTGGGTTAAATTAAGTATGTAAGATAAATATTCTAAATATTTAATCAATTAAAAATTAAATATAGTCTAAAATAAAAATGTGACAACACTTTATCTTCTTTTTAACTTTTGTTTAAGTCAACATACCTTGATTTTTGAAAAATGGGGACCCATGTCTCAAATTATGAAAATGTGTAATTTCAAATTGAAAATTCACTTGATCAGAGTGTCATTATCATGATTTCACATTATTTTTATTTGAATATCATGGTTATATTATAATTTTATCTAAAGGGATGACATTGGATATTTGTGTTTTAAGTTATAGGTTTAATGGAGCCTATTTGGGGTTGAACATGCTTAGGGTTTTGGTGCTTCAATGTTAAATTGATATTTTAATTACCTTTGTTTATAATTTATTAATTAAATTCATGTTTTAATTTATGAAACCCTATCCTAATGTTTTACCTAGACTTTTTAATTCAAATTTAAATTTGGTAGGAGCTTTTTATTTAAATTTAAGTAGGAACAAATTAATCATACCATGGACTTCATATAATTTTTATCCTAAGGCTTGGTCATGTTTTTGAACACAACCAAACCTTAGGATAAAAAACCTATTATTGGTCTATTTTATGCCCTGTAGTCCTTCTGTTATAAGGCTTAGCCTAAAGTCTTATCCTAAGGTTTATCATATTTATTAATATGATAAAAACCTTAGCCTAAGAATCTATGCTATGTCTTTATTACTCACAAGGTCCCTTTTATTCCATGTTTATAACCTTGGTCTAAAATATTTATGCTTAGGTCATTTTATTATTTATGAGTTCCTTTTTATATGTTGTAAACTTAGTTTTAAAACCTTAGACTAAAATATTCATATTTATTAATGCAAATAAAACCATGGTCCAAAGTCTTTATCCTGAGTCCCTTTCAAATTCATGAAGTCCTGTATACACATTTAGAACTTAGCTTAATATTTTTATCCTAAGTCCTTTATATTTGATCATGATCTTAATTTTCATTCTTTTATAAAGGATCAACAACACATGTTTAAGTAGAGGACCAAGATCAATGAAGAATTTTCAAATGAAGCTCTAATTTAACATGTGACTACCACATAGTGAAATCACATGTGTTGATATAATTTACAAGATGTCGAGCTCAAAATTCTTGTAATACTTCCTAGTGGCACAACCTTGAAGCCTAGTACAAAGGTATAGAATCATCAAGTAGTCAACACGTGGCACATGTAGAGTGCAAAATAAACCAAAAAATGACAAGTGGTAATCTTGGAAAACAATCCTTATAACATGTTTAAAATTTATGGTCACATGACCATCAAATATGTTCCCACATACATCAATTTATGGGCATACAAATGTTAATTTTAACATAGTTACTTGGATCCAAATTCAAAGGCAATGATCATATTTTGAATAACCATGAATAGAATAACATGGGGATGCCATGGAAATGCCATGTCAAAGCCATATGAATAAATCAAAGACCTGATGGACCTGGTAATGTAAAGGTTGGGATATAATCTCAAGATGTTTGAGCTCACAGCCACCATTAGAGCATTTTTGGAACTTGTAGGAATGCCCTGGTAAATCAAGGACCATAGCCAAATCCTATGAGCATTATAATTAACCCAAGGGAGGCCAAATTATCATTTATGTAAAGGTAAGTTGTGTTATTTTCCATTAGTGAGGAATTTGAAATGAATTTATAGCTTGAAAAAGGGTCCCAAAGATGAATGAAATAAGAATATTCCTTTTATAACTAGCTTGGTATAATATTTTTACATAGGATATTCTTTTGTATAGACATGTGCAATTTATAAGATCACATTGTCTATAAACCAATATGTTGAAAGGAAAAGTTCATTTTTTCTAGAATGCAACAAAAAGGAAGCCTATCCTAACACTTGTACAAATGTAATTAGATGAGACTGATCAACATGCTACCTTATATCTTATAAAAGGATCCTTTCCAATTCTTAAGAGGAGGGAGTTATTAAAGCTAAATTACTTTGTAAACTTGGAGAAATTAATATAATCAAGGAATTATACCAATATTGTCCAATATTTTGTTATGTTTGTTGTTATCATGGCTTCTCTCTCACTTGTTTGTTCTGATTTCTAGATTTGAATGGTTTTTAAGAATTTTTGGTGTGTACATATAATTTTAGAGTTTTTAACTTATGCCAATGCTAGGTTGACTAAAATTACTTAGCCTCATTTCATTTACTTACTCTTCTTTCATTTGGGCTAATGATATTTGCTTGTAGGGGTAAATCCTTAAATTGAACCATTGTTTTTAACTTCCTTAGGAGTTTGTTTGATGTGTGATAAGATTTGGGCTTAAATTATTTCATGTTACACATTGGTTAACTATATGCCTAGATGATATTTGAAATTTGTCATGATATTCAGAATGAGGATTAACAACATTTCTTTCTACCCTACCCTTCCTTTTACTTCTTTTTTAATTGGATCACTTTAGTTTAGCTTGTCATTGTAAATATCCATCTTAGATTAGTTTTTAGATTAGTTCTCAATCATAATTCACCATCTTTAGCATAATATACTTAATATTTTACATAGATATAGTATTTGGCCATGGTAGCTCCCAACCACCAAACATTATAAATATTGTGAAACAATCACTTATTCTACCTCTATTCCACCAAAAGATAATAGGATTATCACAAAATATAACTGATACATTGAATTATTAGGAATTATAAAATAAGAAGTGTTTCTTAAACACATTGGGTACATATGGTACACATTTAGGCATTAATAGGAGTTTCATGGGAACTAGAAGGAGGGCCTTTGTTAGATCTTTGTGCATTTACAGAATCGCTGCTAATTCTAGTGTATTTTGATCAAGGATTGGTGTATTTTTTCCATATTTAAATGATCCTTTAATCAATCATGTAAATATCATCAATATTTATGGTTTTAGTCTAGTTTTTGGGATTCCTTTATCCAAAGATCGATATTTTTTGAAGATTCATGAGTATTTGTGGTAAAGATAGCTTAAATTGAAGGCCTTTGAGGTTTGTAATAGCAATTTTATTCAAATATTGATTAATTATTTATAAATTTGAGTTCATTCAAGCTTAAATATGTAAATAGCATTCATAATAGCATATTTGGACATATCTTTGAGCTAATTTAGTTAAATATCGATGTCCTTTATTGTTCTTTATACATATTTATGAAAAAGTTTCTTAATGTATGAGTTTGATCATTATTCTTTGTAAAGATGAGGCTTACACATCATATTTCAAACATGATTTGGAGCTAGAACCACCATAAGTAATATCCTCATCAAATTATGGCATGGTTATGTTGATATTCTATCAATGTGCCTAGTCAGGTACATGACTTACTAAGAAATCCAAAAAGGTATTTACCTTCTTTCAATCCTAATAATGTTGTCACAATTGAAGAACATGTTAGATATTTCAAGTCTAATTTAAGGCATTTAAATGTTATTCATGAAGATGTAACATGCAAATTGTTCCTATTTACTTTTAAATATGTTTCATATGAATGGTTCCTTAACCTTACAGAGGATTATATTGTTAGCTGGGATAATTTTAACAATATCTTTATTGATCAATTTGGTAAAATATTAGTCCATACATTATATATAAATAATTCACCACTATCAGAAGAGACTCAAATGAGCCCATTAGAGCCTTTAATTCTAGGTTATATAAGATTTATATTAGAATTATATCCCCTTATAGACTGAAGAGGCTTTAGCCTTAGATATTTACAAGTATGTTTGGGACCCCATGAATTCTATATTTCTTAAAAGGTTTATTGGAGTCATAAACACCTTGGAATTGGCTTATGATAAAGTTATAATAATCAGTGATTAAATGCATCCTCAAGGTTAGCTTTCATATGTTATCCCAAATGTCAACCTTATGTCTCAACATTAAATGTCATTCCTAATGCCAATCAAAGCGTGTCTACCTTAAACCACACACCACCATTAAACTAATCACCCTTAAGCCATGCCCATATTGGCCAAAATTTGGGGTTCTTGAATAATGATATATTTGGATTTCATTAACAAGGACAAAGATATTTGGTATCCACTAGTAATGGCAATCAAGTTCATAACTCATAAGAATTAGAGAGTGAGAATGAATCCATAATATTGTTCAAAAGATAAGCACTAATTTTCTTTAGTTACAAAAGCAAGTGGGAAATTTTAGGGAAGGATCCAATAGAAACTATGCTTCTTAGAGTTTCAATAGGTTTCATGATAAAAATCACAATGAGTCATCTTAGGACATGCATGAAAATGATTCTTTGTGATATAGGCCTAAGTGATCATTATAATATCCTTTAAGAATATCAAAGTGAAAATCTTATAGCTAAACCAATGTTTTATCAAGACAATATTATAGGGACATCTAGCTTTGCGGTAACTTCAAAATATTTCATGTAGGATTTTAATTTTCCATTTGAAGAAGAAAGTGAACCAGAATAAAATCTAGAAAATGAAATAAATGTTCAAGATGAGCAGCCCCATGAATAAGACTAGATACAAGCTGACTATTGGATAATTGTTAAGTGATGTCTACTAGGTGGTATTAAATTCTTCATGGTGGCCAAGATGATGGTGATGTGGAATGATTACCTAGTTGGACAATGACAAAGTGTGCTTTGGATAGTGATTCAAGGTACTTGCTTGTTCAAAGTGTTTTTAATTTATTGGGATGTTTTTGATGGTGTGTGCATGAGTGATGGGTCCCATGAGAGGCCTAGGAATCCTAGATAGATTATAGAAGAGCACATCATTTATTTTTTTCATCTTATTGTGCTATAAAGGGAAAAGACCTAGTGATATTTGGCATTCATTCTTGTTCAAAAGGGTGGTTAATTTGGTTTAACAAGTTGATGAAGGTTGTGGATAATGAGTTGATGCCTCAGAGGGCCTATGAGGTGTCTTAGGTGATTAGAGTAGCTTTGGAGATAAAAGGAGATAATTTGATAACTTATTGATTTGATTTATTCATTTTTTATTAGGTGTATTATATATTTGAGTAGGCATATTTGTGACATCATCATTTGTATGTATGGAAGATTCAAACAAATTTGGTCATATGGGTTTGTAGAGTTTTATGACTAGTTTCTATGTTCCAAATTTAATATCCTTAAGTGATAAGGCTAATAAGTTGTGTTGGGTCAAATTTGATCTCCCATGCATATTTGAACATTCCAACACTTTGTCAAATTTTGATGTTTTTCTCATGACCGTTGGAATTCAAAATTTGAATTTGCTATGTATGACCAGAGTTTGGTTTTATTGCTATAACTTTTAATGGAGATGGAATTTTAAGATGAATTAAAAACCAAAGTGGTAGAAGAATCTAAGGGGAATCCATAAAAGTAAATTTAAGGTCTTGAATATTCTTACATATTAATATATGGTTGACAAAAGTTGACTATGTGTTTGACTTCCTTATGCAAAGGTGTCTAGTGAAGATTTTTAGTTGGTATTGATATCAGATGGATGTTTCATGATGTTATAACTATTTGAAAGTGTTATAAACATAATTTTACTGCTATATAGTGATTTTTTATATATAAATAATTATTTTACTTTTCGAACACTGATTGCAATTTGGAGGTACCTTCACCTATGGGGTTTTGGTGCATATTGGCAAAGTGTGATAGGTTTTGGCATTACAGATGTGATAAATAATGCATGTGATGATTTGGGAGTGTTAAAAGGGTATTTCTGAGTATACCTATACATTCTAAAGTGTTCATATGGTTTTTTTATGCATGGTAGAGTGGAAAATTTGAAAAGGTCTTCTTGAGACCTATTTGTAACCATTTGGGACCTAGTGGAGTGCTCATATGATTCTTTTGGATGACTTATTTTAATTAATTGATATTTATTAAATGTTTTAAGGTTTTAATTATAGGTGAATAAAGATATTTTATGGGTATTGGTTGACTTATATGAGTATATGAATTATTCATGTATATATACAAGGCATTTAGAGACTTGAAAGTGAGACTAGTAGAGACTGAGTGCAAGAGGGGTGAAGCAAATAAAATAAATAAGTGAAAAGAGGTGTGAGACCATGGAAGAAATAAAAATGTATTTTTTAAGGTTTGAAAGTATGAGTGCAAGTCTTAAAGAGTTTGTCTATATGATGATTTGATGATATTGCTAGGTATGAGAAGTGTTTGAGTAAGGAAAGAAGAAGAGGAGTTATGTGCCTATCTGAGAAGAAGATTTGAGGGTATTGTAGAAATATAATTTCATGATCAAGTTTAAAATACATCAAAGATAAATTATTCATCACAGATTGATATTTCATATTGATGGTGTGTTGGTTCTCATCATCAAGACAAGTTGTTGCTTGTCACCTTAGGGGTTGGTGCCCTTTTGTAGTTGGTGCTTCATAAAAAGATCTCTTGTTTGATCCATATTTATAATATAGTAGTCCATGTTTTATTTAGGCTTGAAAGTGTGTTTTATTCCCCATGAGGGTTTCCCACTATACATCTTATGTCTTGATTGCTTGATCTCTTATGATTGTTTACTCATTGTTATATCTATCTTGTGTTTCTTATATGTGTTGATAAGATAGTTTAAGAGGTTTAAAAGATAATAGAGGATTGGAGTAAAGGTTTAATAACCACTAATTAACCCCCCCTCTTAGTGGACTATATCTCTATCACTGACTTTTCTTTAGAAGATATATGTGAAGGTAAATTGTATGTGGTCACTACTGAAATAAAATATGCCCCTGAATAAGACTGCCCATGGCAACATTTATACCAACATTTATTGAAATAAATTGAATTATTTAAAGATTTAAATATAGTTATAGAAACCACAAATCAAGATTAGTTAAGACTCTATTGGGTAGCTGACAAGCCATTTTGCATGGAGGATGATGATGAAGCAAGTGAAACGGATCAAGAATTTTCATATGACACATTAAAAAGGGTGGAAGTGTGTGATCAAATTGATTCAAATGGTATGGATGTAGATGAATTTCATGATCTTTCACCTATTTAAGATGAAGTATATTTTTAGGATGACTTGGAAAGTTTTGGTACCAAAATTAGTAGTATATCCCCACTTCAAGTTGAATTTGATGAAGACACCTACCAGAGAATGTTAGCTGAGCTACAATGGTTGAACGAAGATGACACACACCACTATATAGTTAATGATGAAGGGGAATTATCACTCTTGATGAAAGATATAAGGGTTTGGTAAGAAGATGATTGGGTCTTAGATTTATACCTTTGATCCATACATCTAAGAATGTTGATAGGAGGCCAAATTATATCACCTATTAGACACAAGCATACAAGTGCTCTTATCCAAAAGAAGAGGTCACTAAGAGAAAGAAATCATGCTTTAAGTTTTGTAATAGGATAAATAACTTTCAATTTGATCCTAGAGGTAATTACTTTATGGAGTTAGTGTAGGGTTTAGTTTTGTTTCTTTTTCTTTATTTCTTTCCCATTTCTTTCCTTTCTATCCTTTGTTTGTAAATAATGTTTGTATATATTTTTTTGTCTTTTGTGTTTTGTTCCTTACTTATAAATAAGTCATTTTATATATCCCTTAGCTCAATTTTCACCTAACTTCTCAAGATCTTCATGTTCAAAAATGTAGGTATGACTTATTAACATTGGTTGATCATGGATTATTGAAATATGAACTTGATGTTGTAATTTAGAGAAGCTAGCAAAGACTGATGGATAAGTTAATTATTCCTTGAGATTTTAAACCATGTTTTGATCTGATCTTGGTTTTAATAAGGATTGAACATGTAAGATGAAAGCTTAAATTATTAGGACATAGTTATGCTTGCACTTAAAAAACATTAATTTCTTGGGATAAAGTTTACAGCCAAGGATAATTATCTAAAAATCAGACACTTGACTAAATACCTAAAAATTGATAACATGGCTCTTAACCTTTGATAAAAATTCAAAATGACATGAAAAATCTAAAAAATAATATCTTTATTGGAACATGTCAAAATATTTCTAAGTAAAGGGGATTTTGGTAATCTCTGGTAAGACTATAGATACCTAGTTGGCAGTGGAATAATACCTTGAGTGGAGCTAAAGGCATCTCTATTGGGGCTATGGATGACTAGCTAGTAGAAGAGCAATGTCCAAACCTTCCTTGAGATAAATCATGGTTCTTAATGAATATTCAAAAATGTTGATAATCACTGTTAATGATTAAATTCATGAAGCTAGAAGTTGTTCTCTAAATCCTTTAGCAGTCAATAAGTGGAATCAAAACACACATATAACATGACTGAGGTTTTGATGTTTGATCATAATTTTGAACATGCAATATTTATTCTAACCATGAACTGATCTTAATAATGGTGTGTGATCAAATGGAATAATTAGCTTAATTACTATTCTAAGCTAGAGTCTTTGAATTATAACATATTGCTATCATCCCCTAGAAGTCACCATTTACTGGGGTCAACATACCCCCATTTTTAAAAAATGGGAACCCATGTGTCAAATTGTATAAATTTGAAACTTGAAATTAAAAATACACTTGATCAAAGTGTCATTAGCATGATTGCACATTATTTTTATTTGAATATCATCCACACCATAGTCAAATCAAATTATTTTTTCATGGTTCTTGTTTAATTTTATCTAAAGGGCTGACACTGAATATTTGTGTTTCAAGCTATAGGTTTAATGGAGCCCATTTAAGGTTGAACATACTTAGGGTTTTGGTGATTCAATGTTAGATTTATATTTTAGGTGATTCAATGTTAGATTTATATTTTACTAACCTTAATTTATAATTGATTAATTAAATTAATGTTTTAATTGATGAAACCCTAGCCTAATTTTTTACCTAGACCTTTTAATTCAAATTTAATTAAACCTTAGGTTAAAAATTGTATGCTTGGTCTATTTTATGTCATGTGGTCCCTTTATTATAAGGTTTAGCCTAAAGTATATCCTAAGGTTTATCATATTTTATAATATGATAAAAAGCTTAGCCTAAGAGATTACGCTATGTCTTTGTTATTCATGGGGTCTCTTTTGTTCCATGTTTATAACCATGGTAAAAAATCTTCATGCTTAGGTCCTTTTATTATTCATAGGGTAATTTTTATAAGTTGCAACTTAGTTTAAAAACCTTAGACTAAAATATTTTTATTTATTAATATGAATAAAACCATGGTCCAAAGTCCTTATGCTAAGTCCTTTTTAAATTCACAAGGTCCTTTATATATGTTTAAAACTTAGCTTAATATTTTTATCCTAGGTCCTTTATATTTGATCACAAGATTAACTTTTAATATTCTATGCAAAATAAATGGCATGTGTTTAAGTAGAGGACCAAGATCAATAGAGTGAAATAAATGATTTTTTTTCAAATGAAGCTCTTAATTAATGTGAGACTTCCACATTGTGAAAGTGTGTGATCTAAGAAAACTAACAAGATATAGATCTTAGAAGGCCCATAGGACTGCCAAGTGACGCAACCTTGGATCATAATATAAAAGGCATAAAAGCACTGAGAAGTCAACATGTGGCACATGTAGAGTGCAAAATGAACTATAAAATGATAAGTGGTAGTCTTGGTAAACTATTCCCATAATGTGTTTAAAATTGATGGTGATATGACCATCAAAGATGTTTCCACAGATGTTAAATGATGGTTGCACAGATGCCAATTTTAACACAATTTCTTGGATCCAAATTTAAAGTCAATGAACTTGTTTTGAATAGTGATTAACATAATGACATGGAGATGCCATAGAAATGCCATGTCAAATCCATATAAGTAAATTAGAGACTTTATAGATCTGATAATGTAAAGGTTGGGATCTAATCTCAAGTTGTCTGAGCTCACAACTACCATTAGAGCACTAATAGAACCTACAATAATTCCTTGGAAAATCAAGGACCATAACCAAATCATGTGATCATTATAATTGACTTTATGGAGGCTAAATCACCATCTATGTAAAGGTAATTTGAGTTATTTTCCATTGGTGAGTAGTTTACAAGGGATTTACAGCTTGAATAAGAGTCCAAAAAATTAATGACATAAGAATATTCATTTTATAACTAGCTTGGTATAATATTTTTAAATAGGATATTATTTTGTATAGACATGTCAAATTTATAAGAGAACATTAAATATAAAATATTCTATTAGAAAAAAATGTCATTTGTTGTAGAATGCAATAGAAACGACACCTATCCTATACACTTATAAAAATGTAATTAGATGAGACTGATTGATATGCTGCCTTTTATATTATAAAAGGAGAAGTTTTAGTTGTCAAGATGAGGGAGTTATTAGATCCAAATTACTTTTTAAACTTGGAGAAATTAATATAATCGAGTTATTTTTTAAATATTATCCAATATTTGGTTATGTTCATTATCATCATGGCCTATCTCTCATTTGTTTGTTCTGATTTCCAAATTTTAATGGTTCTTATGAATTCTTGGTGTGTATATATTATTTCAAAGTTGTTAAATTATGTAAATTTTATGTTGATTTAAAGTCCTTATCTTCATTTTGTTTCCTTAATCTTATTTCATTTGAGCTAATGTTGTTTTCTTGTAGGGGTAAATCTTTAAATTGAACATGGTTCTTATTTACAATTTTTCCAACTTATTTATGAGCTTGTTTGATGTGTGATAGGATTTGGGCTTAAATTTTTTCTTATTACACATTGGTTAAGTGCATGCATATATGATATTTTAAATTTGTCATGATGTTTGGAATGAGGATTAGCAACAATTTTTTATGCCCTATCATTCATTTTGCTTCTTTTTAAAATCAGATCACTTTAGTTTAGCTTGTCATTATAAATATCCATCTTATATTAGTTTTTATATTATTTATTCATCATAATTCACCATTTTTATCATATTATATGACATATTTTGCATAGATCTACTATTTGGCCATGGTGTCTCCTAAACACCAAACATTATAAATATTATGAAATAGTCACTTGTTCTACCTCTATTCCACCAAAAGATAATAGGATTATCATAACCTACAACACATTCATTGAATTTTCAGGAATTATAACATGAGAAGTGTTTCTTAAACACTATGAGTACCTGTGGTACACATTTAGGCATGAACAACTTCTTTGTCTACAAAAAAGCTTTTCAATGGATTTGCTAAAGAGAGAAAAATAATGTAAATTCTGATTTTCTATTTTTAAAATAATAAAACACCTTTAATATACCAAAAAAAAAAATAATTAGAGACATTATAGCTCTATCTATGTGCCTAAGGTTGTTTAAGTTATTATTATGGACTAGTTGGTTATTTGGAATGCAAGAAATTTGTTTTGACGTTGGAAATGAAATACTATATTGGCTAGAAATGTTCTAATAATTCACTAAAATCTTTCTATTAATAGTTTTGAAATGTTTTTTTAATGGAGAGAAAGTAAATTTATTTGAATGAAATCATAATCAAATTAATTATTGTTTCTTTTCTTTAGCAAAGATAATGAAAATAAATAAATCTCTCCCTATCAAATTTTCTCTTTTCTGAATAATGAAACCAATCAAATGTAACGACAACTATAATAATATAATATAATTAAGAAATAATATTGAATCAAAAGAGACTTCAACCTAAACAAGGAATATATCAACTAGAACGCATGTAGTATTTTGATAAATGAATCCTCATTATGCTAGCTCCTTTTATCTTTGTGTGAATTCTAAGAAATATTTAACAGGAGAATGGCCAAGCTCTAGAAAAAATGGGAAATAAGAGGAGCCATAACCACAAGTGGGGAGAAGATAAATTGAGGTTGACCAATGCTCCAATTTATAAATACTAATTTGTTGAAATAATAACACTTCTACATATGTGGAAATGTAATTGACATGAAAACTATATAGGTTATACCTCAACACAATTATAATAGGATTGTGGCTACAAAAGCTTCAAAATAAAAAATTTTAATGGAAATTTTTAGATCTGAAATGAGGCCAAAAATGGCCTTTTGTAGAAAGACTTGGAAGCTTACATGGGGGAATTTAACAGATCCCAACTAGGAGTTGAGCTTGAAAAGAACTAAAAATGATTGAAAATAGATATGGGAGTGATCTAGGATTTATTGGAGGTGAAATTTGGGTGGAGTAAATAATAAACATGATAAAAATCATGTAGAACACATTAAATAATGATTATTGGGAGTTAATTTTGGAAGATGATTGCAATGGGATAACCACTGTTTTAGGTAGGGGTAGTTGTGAAACCACCACTATGGGTGATGAAACCACCACCCTAATTTACAAAAATACCCTTATTTTAATACAAAAATACCCATTAGAGATAAAATTTCCCTTTTATTACAAAACCACCATGGTGGTTGTGTAATTAGAAGGGGGGTTCTATAATCGAGGGGCAATTTTGTCACTTAGAGTGGTGGTTTCATCCTGCATGGGATATTTTTGAAATAAGCTGATAGGAGATGTAGAAGTCAATATAAAGAGGACCAAATGGGGCCAAGGGAGGAGTAGGGAAGAATAAAGAGGAAAAATACCTAGATATTTACCTATGGAGCACAAAACAAGAGATTTGTATTAGGAGTGTGGCACCATGTAAAATTTGGGTGCATACAGTTACTAAAATATAAAGGGAAAAATGTATTCATGGTTCTTATGGATATAATTTCCAAATATGCCCATTTTCAAGCATTAACACATCTATTTTTAGTAATCACATTATAAGCAACATTAATGGATATAATTTGGAATCTCCACATGACCTCAAAGATCATAGTAAGTGATCAGGATCCTATCTTTATGAGTAAATTTTGGAATGAGTTATACTCATGTTTTAGTACCTAATGAGATCATATATTATATTATCATACCCAATATGATGGGTGTATACACATAATATTTTTAACCTTTTTGTCAAAATTGATGTTTTACATCTTGTAGGAACCCATCAAGATTCAATCTCTCTGAGTGCATGCCTTAAAGGGTATATTAGGAAAGGGGTGGGTAGACCTTTAGTTATTCATATGATTTTTTTCCATTATTAACACACTATTACCAATACAAATATCTCTTTAAACCATCCCTAAGCTATTACTCCTACCTTGCACACTCCTCCAATCTTTTTCCTCTTTCCATCCCTTTTTTCCTCACCTTGATGCCCTTTCACCATTTGATTATACTAAGTCAATTAGGTTAACCCTATAACGTTTTTAGCCTATGATTATTATACAATGTCAACTAGGTCAACCCTATACTATTTAAGGATATTTTTCACTTCAAGTTTAATTATCCCTTCAGCTGATCTAGTTTAAGACCTAGTGATTTATCTTCCCAAAACATACAGGGTCAACTAGGTTAGCCCCATACAGTTGAGATATTCAAAAGGATTTAGGGTAAGATACACCTATAAATACAAGATAGTTTAGTCATTATTTAAAAATGTAATCAAGATTTATTATTTGCTAGTGCTTATTTACAATCTACTCTTCCATTATTTTACTTGAGGAGTCTTAACTTAGGGTTTCTACTTGGAGAATCTAGTCTTGTGGATAAGTCTTAGATGCTTTGTACTTTTTTAGTTATCCTTACAAACCAAAACAACTTATTTACAATCCCCTTTGGCTAAGGGAGAGATTGAGTCTCAATAGGTTCACATTCAAGTAAGTATATTCTAACTTTTTTCTCCTCTCTTTAGTAGATAGAACTAACATAAGTATTGGATTGAATAATATTATTCCTCATTTTCCATGTATTAGGGTCTTACTTATACTTAGCTTAGTTGATATTATCTTATACATGTTTTTGTTTATTTACTATCCCCTCATGTTGTGACACAATATTGGGTGTGCACTATATTAGATTTACTTTCTTATTTATTAGAATAGAATGAACATTAAACCTAGAACTCTTTTAGTTTTGTTGCATGATTATGTTATATTGTAGGCTTTGAAACCCTTCCTATCATGGTGTATTATGATAAGTGATCCCCTAGTTGGGTCTAGTGGATCCACATACTGGTCATGATCCTACTTAACAAATGTATTCCCAATCAAAAGTGTAGGTATTCTCTATCTTCTCTGAGCCATGATTGATTTATAGACATGATGCATTTTGTATTACATACATTCTAGTAAAATTGAAATGAACTAACACTTGTAAGATTTTTTCACCTTATCTAATTCTTTAATAATTATTTTTATCATATATTTGCCATACTAGGTCAACTGCATTGACCCAACTCTGACTCCTATATACATATTTTTAGGTATAGGCTATTGGATCGACCCTGTCAACCTAGTATAGGTTTTTAAATATTTAGACATCTAGTCTAGACTATTAGGTTGACCTAGTTAAATCTATGTATTTTTAAGCACTTAGTAACAAGTTTCTACGAAACTTGATAGACCTAGTTAGTAGAATTTGCAAGCATATATCAAGGTTATTGAACAAAAATATTTATTCTCTACATCTCTAATCTACTAAGGATCCTTTCTATCTCTATGTCTCTTTCTTTATGGTTTTTCCTTTTATAGTTTTTATTCTTTAAAACTACCCTTGCATAGTCAATTGGATTGACCCTGCCAACCCAATTCTATGTTCTATGTGCTATCTAGATAACCGAGTCGATTATATCAACCCTGCTCATTTTTAGACCTTGCTTTCATAGTATAAGTTTGACCCTATTTAACCTATTATATATTTTGTGCATACATTGTTGACTATATCAACACTATACCTTCTTTTAAAGTTGAAATTAACCTTATATGCTAGTAATTAATTCACATTTTATTTTCTTGTTACTTGCATTGCTTAGAATAGATCACATAGTTTAATTAGGTGATTTTTCAATAAATCATTTAGTTTCAATATTTTTAATTTTATGCACACATGACCAAATTACAAAATCCAAACAGAGATTTTAACATTTGACTATCCAAGGCCAACCTACTTGGATTTCATCACCAAGGGGGAAGTTGACTTGATGTTTTAGTTAAGTAAAAGTGTGGATAATCATATATTCTAGCTAAGTACACAACACCCTTATCACTATAGTGTATGAAGTGAGGAGGGAGGACCAAATACTAAGCCTATATCATTGCCACTATAGATCCCTTCCAACCCAAACTACTTGAAACCATCCTTAGATTGCCTCCAAGTTCCTAGCTTATAGCCAACTTCCCATCATATCTTAATAATATAATAAAAATTCAAGTTGACCAAATAGTTATCTCTTTACTTTTTAAGTTGATTTCTTTCTCTTTGCTCAATTGTATTTTTTATTACAATAACTTGTATTAGCCAGTCTTTGTGCAAGGTTTTGTGCTATGTGACTTAATTAGTTTGGCTATCATTAATCCAATTGATTGTTTGTTTCCATTATATTATTATTTTTTAAATTACTTTCAAAATTTATCTTATTTTAGTTCAAAATCTATTATGGGCTTCTTATTTTTCCCTATTTATTATATTGGATCAACCCAATTGACCTTGTACCTAATTCTAGCCTCTATTCACTATACTAGATCAACCTAGTTAACCCTATACTATTTTTAGACCCTATTTTCTATTTTTATATCCTTTTTTCATTTTAATGGATCGAACTAGTTGACCTTGTATTATTTACAAACCCTATTTTATATTCTTGGTCAACTTAGTTGACCCTATACTACTTTCTACCTTCCTTATTTATCAATCTAGTTCTCTATTTCTCCTTCTTTCCATTCTATTCATCTCTCTTCAGTCATAATGAAGTCTCCTATGAGAATATTATTAGATATATTAAATATATTTAGATACTATATGGGATGTTCATTTCTCCCTCTCTTTTCCACCCAAGAGCACCATCATTCTTGGTGCACATCTTCTCCTCTTCGTCCAAGAACTATAATATGGTGGAAATAACACATCAAGATGAAGTTGATGAATTTAATACTTTCCTTACCAATAAAATTCTCATCTTTAAAGTATTCAAACTAATGTGCGAGTAATTGATAAAATTTTACTTAACAATCCCACTAATAATCCTTTTTCTAGTAACCCTCCCCTTAACACCAATTTGGGAAGTGATTCTACCAACACCAACCCACCTCCTGATACAACTCAACTTTTAGCCTAATTTATCCAACAAATGAACATAATGAAAAATTATAACACCAACCAAAGGATGTAAATTAAAAATAAATTAATTAATGTGGCTAATCAACCTCCAACTATCCATCCTCAATCTAATCCCAATTACATTCCTCCACCTCTTCAGGATTCCTCAAGCAATGTTATCCCTCAACCCATAACAAATAACAAGATGATTCAAACCATTAAAAATTAGCCTTTAGCCCCATTAATTATTTCCATTAATATTGGTAACATATCTCCAACTATCAAACATGATGTGACTAAATACGCTACCTCATTTCTCAAAGCCTTTTGCAACCTCTACAAAGAGTGGATCCAAACTAATACCTTCACCACAACTAAAACTCTAGTGAAAAACTTCACTAGAGGTGTATTAAAATGGTATAATCAACTTCCCCAAAATTTTATTTGGAAACTTTAATATTTGGTTAATCCTTTAGTTAAAGAGTTTCAACACAATGATCTTCTCAAAAATTATCTTAGCCACTTCATCAATGCTAAACAATCTCCTACTGAATTAGCTCGTGACTTTAGCAAAACATGGAAATATTTAGCTCATAGAGCTGACCATAACATGACTGATGATAAATTATTCAAACTCTTTATCATTGCTTTGACTCCTCTCAAATATAAGGTTTGAACCTTTGCTCTCCAAATACTTAATGAAGCTCTTGATCAAGCTAAACATCAAGACTTTCTTATGAAGCAATTTGAGCCTAATCCTAAAATTATTAAAGGATATTTCTAAACATCTAATGCTATTACTAGTAAAACTTCATAAACTAAACTAGGAGTTTCCAAAACCAATATTCCTTCACCTTCTCATACACCTATTTTTGTTTATCAAATGAAATAATAGTTACTACCATCGAAACCTTTCATCTATCCTAGTGCTCCTTCTAAGTGGTATGACCCCAATCTATTTTGTTGGTTTGATCCTAAAATTGGGAATTATCATGAACCTTGTAGAGGGATCACTAATTTTTTTGTATCCTATATTCTTGGTGATTCATTCAATCATCAATCTATGATCAATAATCATTTTTAAGAATACATCACTACTTTTCTGAAATGACAAGTTTCCAAATTTATACCTCTAATAACCAAAAATATTATTCAAATAATCAATTAAATACCGATGATGTTTGTGCCATTAAGAATGATTATGACCAATATTTTAACATTATTCAATATGTCAATACTACTAAGGTCAATTATTATCATAAACTGGCTCATAAAGATCTTGTTACCAAGCTTAAGAAGCCATCTTTGGAGGAACAACTTCTTAAATATACTATGACCACTAATTTTGATTCAAAAACCCAAGATGAACCATATCCTCCTTCCAATATTCTAAATACATCTATTCCTCTAAACTCTAGTTTACCTCCTAAATCTCGTGTTGGTTCTTCTAAGTCTTATTAGAACTTTCTTAAAGAATTCAAATTTATGCCTTTTAATATTCCACTTATGGAGTTGGTTCATACTTCACCCTATCATCATAAGTTCTTTATGCAATAACTGTAAGAAATTAATGATCCATCCTCCTTAGATTATGAACCACCATTTATTAAATATCAACCTACCAATGTAAATATCATTGAAATTATTTATCCTTCCAAGACCTCAATTAAATTCATTGAAGAAGACATGATCAATGATGAAATTCTCTTTCATGTTGATGATCTACCACATTTCATAAAATTAGACATTAATACCAATATTATCCATAAATTTATAATTGATGAATGTTATGGTATTAATGTGACATGTTATGGCTTATACAACAACATGGTTATAACAAGGATCATCTCAAGAAAACCCGACCTACTTGTCATGGTTTTGATAAGAATAATAAAAAACCACTTGGTTGCATTTGGATTATATTAACCATTAGACCTAAGACCATTCAAACCAAGATTATGGTCCTTGATCTCCCTTTATCTTATAACATACTCCTTGGATGTCTATGGAATCATTGAATGAGGGCCATTGCTTCTTTCTATATCCAATGGATTAAATTTTTGCATAATGGAAAATGGTATAAACATGAAGTTAATCCAAACCCATGGAGCATCTAACTTCCTAATCCCAAATCCCAATATCGTATTCTTACCATTCCTAAAATTAATAGTTTTCTTTCACCCAAGTTTATTAACATGAATCCTGATTTATAATTTACTCTTGGAAATTTCAATGATGATGACCCTAATCAGTTACAACATACTTGCAATACTAACAAGTCACCTCCTTACATTTTTGTAATGGATTCCTCCTTTTCTATTACCCAAGGATCATACTATTCCTCTTAATGATGAGATTACCAATTTTACCCCTCCATGCAATGCTTAGGAATAATTTTTTACCTAAAGCTACCTTTACTTGCAATGATTTTAGAGTGGCCAAATTAATTCAAGGTCCTCTCATCATGTCTCTTTATACATTCAGTAATATCAAGATTTTACCCTCTGAAACCCCCCTAATTCTCAAGCATGTATAATTTCTCCAATATATGATGATAACTATATAATGGCCCGAGATCAATCTAAAGACTTGGATGTCCCACATTATGAAAAAACCTTATCCCAAATTCATGATTTTAATTAGGATCTTTATACCATTTTTTTGGATCATACCTTAGATCCTGAGGATCATGTGCCTCCTACCAATTATCCTCTTATCAATACTGCTTGTGTGATAGAGCAAATTATACCTTCTGAACCTCAAGAAATTTTTGCATCTCCTTTACCACCTATAAATCCAATCATTGCATCTCATCCTTCTCCTAACATTAAACCCATTTCCAACTCCTAATCCATTTACTTATGTTCCTAAAATTATAAAAGATGTTAAGGCAACTGATGTTCATTAGATACATTTTGAGTATGATCATCATGGTAATTAAATTCTAGATCTTAAAGTAGATGTTGAGTATTATGGTCCTCTTCCTACCTTACATAGTGATGAAGCTATCCTTGAGTTACTCTATGCTCGACAACCTCAAATTCCTTGGTAGCATCATAAACTTGGGAATTTTAAGACTAAAATTCCTTGCTTTAACAACTTCATTACTAGCATTAATCTTAAAATAAATCCAATTTTTGCCTTACCTAATGCATCATACTACTTTCAAGATGACAATGGCATTCTTATAAAAGAAACCACTCCCATTGAATATGGTACTTCATCTTATCCTCAACAAATTACTATCACTCATGAACATTCACCTATCGAACATGATAATTTTAGCCTTTTCTTTGATAAATATCATGAGGCTTTCTCTTGGTCCTATGACGACATACCTGACATTGACCCTAGCATTATGGTGCATAAAATTATTACTTATTCTGATGCCAAGACTATGCATCAAAAACAAAGAAAATTTACACCTAATGTTTATAATTTATGTCATAAGGAAATCATCAAATTACTTGATGCTAAATTTATCAAACCAATGGATTATTCTGAATGGATTTCCAATAATGTTCCCATTTAAAAGAAAGTCACTATGGTCATTCACATTTGTATTGATTTTCATTATCTTAATCTTTCTTGTCCTAAGGACAAATTCCATTTACCTTAAATAGATGCCATTATTGAATCCACAGCTGGTTACAAAATGTTATCTATTAAGGATAGCTTCTTAGGATATAATCAGATTCACATTACCCCCAAGGACCAACATAAGACTACTTTAACCATTGAATAGGGAACTTATTGCTATGTCAAAATGCACATCAGCCTCAAAAATGTTGGAGACACTTACCAACAAGTGATGACTCACATATTTCATGATCTCATTTATAAAATTATTGAAACCTATGTGGATGATCTCATTATTAAATCCAAAAATCATAAGAGTCATCTTTCTGATCTTGCTATCATCTTTGACCATCTCTTTATATATAAAGTCATAATTAATCCTTACAAATGTGTCTTTGGATTCACATCTGGGAAATTGTTAAGTTTCTTAGTCTCTCTCCATGACATCGATGTTAACCCTAGAAAAATTAGTTCTATCATTAACATTCCCATTCCTCATTCTATTTTGGACATTCATATTTATTTCAGAAAATTTGGGTTAATTAAGTGATTTATCCCCAAAATGGCATATTGAATTCACTCCATCAATTCACTTCTCAATAAAGGTACTAATTTAGAATGGATAGATCCATGTCAAAAATCCTTTGATAATATGAAAGATTCATTGCTTCATCCACCTACACTTCATACTCCTTGTAATGATATACCTTTGATTATATATACTTCTTATACACCTATTGTAGTTCAGGTAATGATTGACCAAAAAAATAATATGAGAAAAGAGTATGCTATCTACTATATTATCCAAGGCCTCATCAATTATGGGACACACTATAACAAAATTGAGAGTGATTACCTCACCATCTATTTCATAGTTGAAAAGCTTCACAAGTATATACTTTACCAAAATACTTATGTCATTGTTCATTACATCCCCCTTTGTCATTTCTTCTCGAAAGCATTTCTTCCTGGAGATATAATTGGTAAATGGATGGTTCTCTTTATGGAATTTTATCTCCACATCATCAATAAAAAATATGTCAAAGGGTAAGTCATAGCTGATTAACTTACCATAGCTCCCATATCAGCCACTTCTCTTTAAGATGATCTTCTACATGACAATATCCTTTACATTAAACATCTTAATCAAGCTATTTCTCTCAAAGATTATTTTCATAGCTTTGTCACTGATCTTGAAGCCAATAATCTTGATGAATCCACTACTCCCTCTAGTAATAATAAACCAAAATTAGTTATTGAGGAGCTTTCTAAAATTAATATTGACTTAAATGAGGATACTTGGACCTTTCACTTTGATGGTGCTAAATGCCTTCAAGGAGCAAGGGTAGGTTGCATTCTCACAAGTCCACTTGGTAAGATCATTATTTTAACTTTTCATTTCACCTTTGATGTCACCAAAAATATGACTTAGTATGAAGCTCTTATCTTATGCATGTGAGATGGTCTTGACTCAAACATTCAATACTTTTATGCTTTAGGTTATTCTCAATTTATTTTCCACCAAGTCAGTGGTGATTATCAATGTAAAATTAGGAACCTAATCAAATATCATCAAATTACAACCACTCTTTGAAAGGATTTCATATATTTCACTATTGAGCCTATTCCTAGATATTAAAATTCCATTATTGATTCTCTTTCCTCCTTATCATATCTCTTTCATCCCCACCAAGTCCTCTTTGATCCTCTTCTTCTTATAAAAATAATAAAATATCCATCCTCTACTCAACCACTAGATTTACTTATCTATGATATCAAGGCCATTACTATTTTATAAAGCCCATCATACCAAGACATCATTCAATTCATGTAACATCAAACTTATCCTCCTAATTTAGACTTTTGTGAAAAGACACATATTTATAAACAATCTTTCAAGTATGTATTTTGACACAACATCCTTTATTATCGTAATGTTGAAGGTGCCTTACTCGATTGTGTTATGAAAGATAAGGTCCCAACTCTTCTTGAACAAGCACATGGGGGAATTTATAATGGCCACTATAACAAACATGCTACAACCCATAAATACCTATGTATGGGTTACTTTTGGCCTACTATTAAAAAGTATGCAATTGAATATGATAAAATGTGTAATCCTTATCAGCGTCATAATGATCTAGTTCATTTACCTCCAATTTAAATTCAAGTTATCGAATATCCTTGGCCATTTTACACATGGGGATTTGATCACATTGGAAAACTTCCTCTCTCCCAAGATGGGCATGTATTTATCATCACCACTATCAAATATTTTACCAAGTGGGTAGAAGCCATGCCACTTGTTAGCATCACTAGTCCTACCATTTCCAAATTTATTCTTAATCAAATCATTTTCTACTTTAGTTTTCCCCATGCCATCTTTGTAGACAATGGTGTTAATTTCAAAAATAAACATGTTAAACAACATTACAATAAATTCAATATCAATCACACATATTCTATACCTTATCATCTACAACGCAATCAACAAGCTAAGGAACTAATAAAATTATTAACAAAATTATCCAAAATACAATTCATGAAACCCACACAGACTAGCATCTTCATCTTTACTCTGCACTTTGGGCCTATTAGAATAACACACATACTACCACTAGGTCAACACCATTTTCACTAGTCTATGCTTCTAAGTTAGTTCTTTCTCTATAAGTTGATCTTCCCTCTCTTTGTATATCTCTTGATGGTATTATTCCTAATGAATAATTACATGAAGATTATCTTCATGACCTTTATCTAATTAATTAATGTCATCTTTCTACCTTAAAACATAGCTTCCAATACAAGGCTTGTATTTCCCAACAACATAATAAATGTGTTAAAGTTTGCACATTTAATTTTTGTGTTATTATTCTTGAATTAGACTACACACATGGTAAATAAGTTAAATACACCCAAAAATGGTGGGGTCCATATTTAGTCAAAGATATTCTTGGTTTAAGCACCTACTGCATTCAAACCAATTAAGGCCATGTTTTCAAAGAGCCCACCAATGCACAATTCCTCAAAAGTACTTTTCTTAAACATTTTATTCTTTTCATTATTTCTATCTACATCTATCTAACACTTTTTGAACTTTACTTACATAGGTCTTTCCTTCTATAGCAACTTTCTTCCTTTCACAAACCTTTAGTCCTCCCTTTTAGTCTTTTCATTTCTTGATATACCATAGTCTTCTTTATCTTCTTGCATTTTCTAGTTTTGACACCCATTGGGTTTTTATTTTGTGAGTTTATTTTTAATACCATGGATAGAACCTAAAAATCCTAAAAAAACTACCATATTTTTGCTTACCTCACTTTATCTTTCACTTACTTGTTGACACCCTCATGGGTTTCTCTTTTATGAAGTTGTAGTGTAAGATTATAGATAGGACCTAGCCATCCTCATAAAATTACCATATTTTCACTATTTTTATAGAATACATTTTGCAATGGTTACACATTTTTCATCTCTTTTTTTCTAAAAATTTACCTTTTACTTATTTTGATAGATGGAATTTTCACAACAATCTATGTTAGCATGTTTTCCTTCATTTCCCTTATTATTATGATAAGGAATCACAATTTACTATCATTATATCCATTTTTACCCTTTGTCACATTTTTTTCAATTTGAAGTAATTCAAATTATTCCATGTGTCACTCCTCTTGATTTCTACTTTCTTTCACTCTACATTGGATAAAACAAGGTTAAACTTAAGATACCACTTTTATTTCACCTAGATTTATGAGACTATTAGACCCCATGATATTTTAAGTTATCTCTCTTAGTAACCTTATCCCAAGTATTAAAATTAAAGTCATCTTTATCACCCTTTTTTGGTTTTCCAAATCCATATGGAGGAGGAATAGAAAATTACATCAAGAAAGTTAAAATCCAAATCATTTAAAATAAAAAAAACAATTATTTACAAAATGAAACATACAAATCTTATAAGTCAACATCACACCAAAATAAATGATTATAATCATATCTACTATCTCTAATCAAATCCCAAACTCCAAAATTCACCTCATATAGAGCCAAGGTACTTTGGGGTGTGGTAGGCTAGTATATTGGAATAGGGGAATTCAACAAACTCTATGGTGATATATAATTTCTCATGTAAGTACCTAATATTTTTAGTAGATAAATGTCTCTATAAAGTGTCTTGAGGAATGGGGAACATGTTGTGGGGAGGTAGGTCTATTTTTCTTCTCATGTATAGAGACTTCATGGAATGATTTATATACTTCATTTGTTGACCTAAGACTTGTGTGGCTAAGATAAGTTATTTAGAGTGCTTAAGGTTCAAATTCCTCTTGTTTTCACAAACCTAATTTGAGTATCTTGACTTTGATAAAGAATTCCTCTACCTTGGTTTTTCCTTTCTTCTCCCCTCCACCCATGTTATTTCCCCATTGAAAGGCAAATTTTTATTAAAAATTTGTTTTCCCTCATTATTTAATTCATTCTTATTCACCTCTTAAAAACATGCTAGCACTATTTTGCTTCAATTTTATCTATCCTTAGAGAGAAACATGTTTAAGCAACTATGGATTACTAATTGATTTTTCACCATAGAATTACATTCGTAGACTTTATTTACTTTCCTTTTATCATTTATCATTTCTTAAACTATCATATTATTATAGACACCTAAGTTGGTACCCTTTTTCCATTGTTGAGTGAGGTTGGCTTGTTACTTCTCACTTGATAATGTTATTTTCCCTTTTTATGCTTTCTTTTTCCATAATTGAGTGATATAAGGATTATTACTAATCACTCATTATTGTTGTTTTACCATTTTGTTTATTCTTTAACCATTGATATTTTATTAACATCCTTTTTAACATGTATCCTTGGTTTGACATGGTGATTTTTCCTTTCTTACTTAAGGTTTACTTGTTTGAGTTTTTTGATCTATAGCAGCCTTAGCTTTTCGGTTACCTAATTTAATCTTGGTGTTTGATTTGGTCATTTGGTCTAACATTACACTTGTCACCCTAGCTTGTCAAATTTTCCAAGTACATCATGTCCTTATAGCACCAAATATCTTGGATTTTTTTTGCATTTTTCAGTTTTTTCTCTTTATTTTTGTATTCTTGGGTTTATTGAAAGCAATCTCTACACCCTACATAATCAGAAGTAACAACACAACATAAAACCATTTAGAAATAAAATTAAGTCAAGGTACTCATCACTTTTACTTTTTTTTAATTTACTATTTATCCATTTACTTTCAAGTTTTTTTGCTTTAAAATATTGTGACATTTTTTAGCATTAATGTTGTGTTATTTTGTTCTTTCTCAAAGCACCATCCCCTATTTCACCTTAGTGACACATGATGAGCTTAGAATGGGGCATATGTATACATATAATATTTTAAACCTTTTATCAAATATTTATGCTTTACATCTTGTAAGAACCATTGAGACTCAATCTCTCTAGGTGTATGCCTTAAAGGGTGCAATAAGAAAGAGGTGGATAGACCTTTTGTGCTTCACATGATTGTTTTCCCTTATTTACACATTATTAACAATCCAACCAGATCTTAAAACCATTCCCTAATATATTAATTCTCCCTTGCACACTCCTTGAGTCCTTTTTCTCTTTCCATCCCTCTTTTCTTCACCTTGATCCCCTTTCACTAGTTCACTATACTAGGTTGACTAGATCAACCATTTACAATTTTTAGGCTCTAATTACCATACAAGGTCAACAAGGTTGACCATATACTATTTAAGGATATTTTTCACTTGGAGTTTCATTATCCCTTCAGATGACCTAGCTTGGGACTTAGTCATTTATCTCCTGAAAACATACTGGTTTGACTCCATATAGATGATATATTTGGAAGGATTTAGGGTGAGATATACCTATAAATAAAAGATCATTTCATCATTATTTTAAAATTAAATCAAGATTTATTATTCACTCACACTTCTTTACAATCTGCTCCTCTGTTATTATAATTTAAGAGTCTTAGTTTAGGATTTTTACTTAGAGAATCTAGTCTTATGGATAAGTATTAGATGCTTTAGTCTTTCTTATTTATCTTTAAAAACTATAATAACCTCTTTCAATTTCCCTTTGTCCAAGGGAGAGATTGAGTCTTTATGAGTTCACATTCAGGTAAGTATATTATAAATTTGTTCTCCTCTCTTTAGTAGATATAAGTAGTATAAGTATTGGCTCAAATAATATTACTCTTCATATTCCATGTATTAGGGTATTACTCATAATTATCTTAATTGAGATTCTCCTATCATTATTTTTATTTATTTAATAACCCATCATGTTGTTCCACAAGTTGTGGTGTGCACTAGATTAGATTTACTTTCTTGTTTATTATAATAGAGTGAACATTAAAACAAGGACTCTTTTAGGGTTTTTGTGTGATTATGTTAGATTTTTGGCTTTGGAACCCTTAATATTATGGTTTATTGTGACAAATGATCCCCTAATCAGGTTTAGATTATCCCCACATTGGTCATGCTCTCACTTAAAAAATGTATTCCTAATCAAAAGTGTAGGTATACTCTATCTACTCTGAGCTAAGATTGATTTACAGACATTATGCATTTATTATTCCATACAATGGGAAAACTAAGTTGGTAAATAAGTGACCAAAGAGTTAAACTCATTTTTTTGACTTGGATAAATAAGAGAGATGGGTTCAATGGTTGACACTCATAGAATGGTGGTATAACACTTATTTCTATATTTCATCCAAAATGTATCTATTTTTTGGCATTGTATAAGTAATATACACCATAAATAACTTTAAATTTGAGGGTATATCCAAAGATTTGAGTAGTCAAATAACACATTCAACACTATAAATAAGTACTCTTTAGTCTTAGATAAAATTTGGCAATGGCACAAAACTGCATGAAGTAAAAATCTAACCAAAACCTTAGAAAAAACCATTTAAAAGTTAGAGATTGTGTTTTTGTCTATTAATAACCATATAATTTAATTCCATTTAAACAATATAATAAGGTTAAAAATATTTCACTTAAGTATCATGGCCCTTATTATGTATTATAAAAAATTGGAATCATAGCATACAATTTAGAGTTGCCTCACTTAGAAAAATACATCTAACCTTCCATGTTTCTTGTTTGAAAAAGGTCATTAAACAAATATTTTTAGATATGTAAAAGTTACCAAAGCTATATGAGAAGGGAAAAATAATTTTATAACATAAGGGAATAATTTAAACATGCACTAAGACGTTGTGGATGATGGTGATTATAAAGTATTTAATAAAGTGTAATAATATGTCCAATGAAGATGTGACATAGGATAATAAAGTGTTCCTACAAAATCATCCAACAATAATCAACATTGAATAAAATATTATTTTGTAGTAGAGGGTCATCCTAAATCCTTATCATATAACATGTATTAGTATATTTGTATCAAAATTGTGATTATCATAACTTTTAATTAAGTCATATGATAGATTTAATATCTTCATATTAATAGTAGGGTCATCCTAGGTTCTTTTAATATACATATAATATTTTCAAACGTTATAAATTATTGATGCTTTCTCTCTTACAAGAACTCATTGGGTCTCAATCTATTTGAGTGCATGCCTTAAGGGGTACATTGGGAAAGGGGTGGGCATACCATTGGTGCTTCTTAGGATATTATTGTTCCCTATAATACCACTTTTTATCAATATAACCATCTCTTAAAAATACTCACCTAAGCTTTGTTCCTCTTTTGCACCCTCTTATATTCATTTTCCACCTTTATTAACCCTTCCCTAGCCTAAAACCCTTTCAAATGGTTTACATTACATTGTTTGCCTCATCGACCTTGTACTCTACTTGGTAAAACTTATTTAGGATATAGTTCATCCTTTAGTAGACCTAGACCAAGACCTTTTTTTTGTCAATAATGATACAGACTCGATTGCACTGACCCTATCGACTAAAATTTTGAAAAATTTAGGGTTATATTAAACTATATATACACATTATTTTTATCAATTCTTGGAGAGAAATAAATTAATTATTCATTTGTGCTTCTTTACAATTTTCTCTTATGCCATTCTACTCGAAGAGTTATAGGCTAGGGTTTATACTTGGAGAAGAATCTTATCATGTGAAAAATTCTTAGATGCTTTGGACTTTCTTAGTGATAATTAAAAACCAGAAAAAATCTTTCAAAGCACCTTAAGTGAAGGGAGAGATTGCGTCTTGATGGGTTCATCTTCTAGGTAAGTATCTCTAACTTTAATCATTTATTTTAGTAGATAGAAGTAACATATGTAATGATTTTTTAATATATTTATCTCTCTATGCATTAGGATTTTATCTATACATAAATTAATTAAGATTATCTTATGCATATTTAATTTTATGTTTTGTAACACTAATTTTATTCTAAAATCTTTGGTGAGCACTATATTAGACTTTGCTTTAATTGTCATATACTTTTGTGACTATGAAAACATAGGACCTAATTAGGGTTATTACATCGTTTTTCTTAACTAGAGGCTTTGTAACCCTCCCTAGAGATTTTATTAAGGTAAGATATATTTTATATAGGTATAGTAGATCCATCTTGGCCATGACCCCAAATATATAACGTATTAACAATCGAAAGTGTAAGTAGGATTTATCTTCTATCAGCTAGGATTGATTAATAGATCAGTTTAATTTCCCTTTGCATACATTATAGTGAACCTACCATGAATTGAATCCTTTTAATTTTTATTTCACACCATAATTTATTCATCATATTATATTTTTAAATATTTTCAGTATTATATCTAAATAGTCATCATAGTTCTAAACTTTTATGTGCATGTTTAAGACACATTCTCTTAAAAATAACTTTGTTCTATTTATGTAGGTCTTTCCCAAATATAGGTTATAAGATTGAATAATTTATCACAATATTATTATTCAGCTCAATATTTGCATACATTGTCAAACTAGTCAACTCTATCTATTATTTTCTTTTGTCAACATATAGGTTTGTAAACATAGTCAAACTAGTCAACTATATTTGCCATTTCTTCTTCAATATATAGGGTTTTAAAAACATGGTCAAACCAGTCAACCCTTTTAAGAAAATTTGTAAACATCATTTGAGCATCACAACATAAAAATTTACAATCTAAAACATATTCAAGATCTTCTAGGTTCTTTCCTTTCTCTCGTTGTCATTTTAGTTCTTCTTTTAGTATTATTCTTCACAAATTTATAGTATGTAAGACTACAGTCCTACAACCAATTGGGTTGACCTATTTGACATAGTTTTTTAGTCTATCTTTTATATAGAAGACTTAGTAGACCTATTCAACTATGTTATTATAGACCTTGCTTTCATAGAATAGTAGTGACCTAGTTGACTCTGTTATATACTATTCTCATATAATGTCTCCTAAATTGACTCTATGCTATTCTCAATCAAATAATTAACCTTTTTTAGTAATTAATTCACATTTCCCTTTCAATTATTTTCATGCTTAGAGTAACTTGCATAGCTTAAATAGGTGGTTTTTTATATTTCCATTTTAGTTTCACTATTTTTATCTTTTTCATATATTACTAAATCATTTTCATTAAAAAAATATTAAACATTTATCTTCATGAGGCCTACCTACTTGTATTTAATTGCCAAAGGGAAGTTGACTTGATTTTCTAGCCAAGTATAAATACATGGTTGATGGTATATATTATAAAATCACTCGACACTATTATCACTATGGGATTATGAGGTGAAGGGGTCGGCCCCAATACCAAGCTAGTACCATTGCCAATATAGATACCTTTAAGCCCAAACTTCCTGAAACTAACCTTAGATTGATTTCTACTTCCTTCTTTCAACCAAATTTACTATCACATTAAAATTAAAATTTATTATAATTTAATAACACTTAATATGACCAAATAATTATCATTTAATTTCCAATTATTGCTTTCTCTTTTATCATTGTATGTTGTATTTCAAAATTTGCATTGGCTAGTGTTAGTGCAAGGTTTATGATGTGTGTTCCAATTTGATAAATTACATTAATCCAATTATTTATGTGCTTAATTTGATTTTGATTCAAAATTATCTTGTAAATTTTTCCCTATTGTAGACCACTATTTTTTTGGTTGTTACAGTCTCTTATAAAATATTTAGCCTTCCTACTTGTAGTACATAGTTGACCTATGTATTTATGTATCCTTGTATTCCTAGTTAGTTCCCTATTAAACAATACATTTTTGACCCATATGGCTGTCTTATTTTTATCCTCATTAAAATATCATCCCTTATAACACAAAACATACTAACTCAACCGTGTCCTCTTATCTTTCTATTCTATGTATCTCCCTTATAGAAATCTATTGACCTAGTCAACTTTGTACCTTTTGGCTGACTCTATTATTTGTCTAGCTAATTATGTCCCTAATTTTTCTTCTACTTTCCTAATCTTAGTTCCTTTCATCAATCATCATGAAATCCCTTATTATAATCTTCTTGGATAACCAAAATCTAGTTAAACACTATATGGGATGTTCTTTTCTTCCTCTCTTTAATTCCTAAGAGGATCCTTACTAAAGGATTAATTCTCCTCCCTCATCTTTAGATTAAAACATAGTTAAAATCAATCCACAAGTTGATATTGGTGGATCCAGTCATTTTCATACCTATCAAGACAATTCCTATCTTCAAACATCTCACTATAATGTGGGGGAAATTTATATAAGTCTATCCAATAACCCCATAGGGAATCCACCACCTAACAACCCTCCCCCTAATACCAATTTGAGGAATCTTCTTACAAACACCAATATATACCACTTAGATTATTTCATAACTAATGCAACTTATTAATTTAATACAAACATATAACACCTCCCAAATGATGAAACTACAACATCATTTTATCAACATGGCTAATCAACTTCCTATTCTTCTCCCTCAAAATAATCAAAATTTTAGTCCTCCACATTTTACAGATGCCACAAGGAATGTCATTTCCCAACCTATCATGCACAATAAGATATGTCAACACATCCAAAACAATCCTTTATCCCATTTGTTATTTATATTAATATTGGTAACATATCTCTAACTATTAAATATGATGGGACTAAAGACCTTGCGTCTTTTATTAAGGCATTTAAAAATATTTATAAGGAGTGGATCCAAACTAATACTTTCACCACAAATAAAATATTAGTTAAAAATTTCACCAATGATGTATTAGAATGATAGAATAAACTTACCCAACATTCCATATGGCAACTAGAGGATTTAGTCAATCCTTTAGTAAAAGAGTTTCAACATAATGATCTTATAGAAATTGCCTTCACCACTTCATCAATGCTAAGTAATATCCCACTGAATCAACTCATTATTTTATCAAAATATGGAAATATTTGGATCGTAAGTCTCATCATAACATGCTTTATAAAAAAAATTAAAACTCTTTATAATAGAATTAACTCATTTACTTCAATATAAGGTTCAAATGTTTGCTACTCAAACACTCAATGATGTTTTTGACTGAGCCAAGTGTCAAGACTTCTTAATGAAATATTTTAAACCTAATACCAAACTTATTAAGGGATATTTTCAACATTCAACTAATTCTATAATTGACAATCATCCTCAACCCAAACTAGGATTTACCAAAGATGATAATCCCCAACCTTCTCATATGCCATTAATTATGCAATAAATGAAAAAAAAAAATAGCAGCCTCTAAACCATTCACTTATCTTAATAATCCTCCCAAATGGTATGACCCTAATCAATTTTTTCATTCTATGTTGACATAAGTCATTTCCATAAAACATTTAGAGGACTCACCAAATTTTTTATCTCTTATATACTTGGCGATTCATTCATTCATTAAGTAATGATTAAACTTCATTGTCAAGATTACAATAATGCTTTTTAAAAATGACAATCTCCCAAAGCTTCTTCTTCTAAAAACCAAAAATCATTTTCCACATCTAATGCTCAACATGATAATAAGGATATTTGTGTGACTGACTCTGACTATGACCAATATTACATCAATTTCAATATTTCAATAGATTTAAGGTCAATTATCAACATAAACTAGCCCATAAAGATCCCATGATCAAACCTAAGAAACCATATTTGGAAGAGAAAATCCTCAAATATACTACTACCTACTCAGCTTAAGAAACCAATGAGGCACCATTTCCTTTGTTTAAACCCCCAACCACTTTTTTTCCTCTTAAAACTATTTTACTTTCTAAAAAGCATACTAGTTCTTCTAAAACCCATTAGAACTTATTAGAAGAACTCAATTCCATGACTTGAAAAATTCCTCTTATGGAGTTAGTTCGTATTTATCCTTATCATCATAAGTTCCTCAAGTAATAACTTTAATAAATTGATAATCTATCTTCTTTATAAGAGTAACCCTCTTCTCTTGAGCCTCAGCCAATCGAAGTGCATACTATTGAATCCATTTTCCCTTCTTCAAAACCCTCCATAGAGTTCCTCAAATAAGTCATGATTAATGATGAGATCCTATTTTGATCCAATTATCCACCCAATTTATTAAAATATCCCTTAATACCACCCTCATTCATAGGGTATTAGTAGATTAAGGGTTCATTATTAATGTGACATCTCTCTAACTCATCGAACAACTTGGTTATAAAAAATATCATATAAAACAAATTCATTTGACATATCATGGATTTGACAAAACTAATAGAAATCCACTTGGTTGTATTTGGATCCCTCTTAAAATTATACCTAAAACTATATGAACTAAGATCATGATCCTCAATTTACCCTTCTCTTAAAACATACTCCTAAGACACCCATGGACTCATCAAATGAGGGATATCACATCTTCTAGAAGCTAATGTACCAAGTTTATTCATAATGGAAAAATGTATAAACATGAGGCTGATCCTAACCCTTGGAGTATCCATCTTACAAATACTAAACCTCAATATTGGATTCCCACTATTTCAAAGATCAATAGTGCTCCCTTACCTAAATTCATAAACATGAATCCATATCTACACATCACTTTTGTTGATTCTAATGAAAATGAGCCCAATGACTTTAAAAATACCTTCAAAGTTACAAATTTACCTCATTACATATTGGATTGGATTGATCTCTCTTTATTGCCTCATGATCACACCATCCCTTTCATCAATGAGATCACTGATTTCCCCCCTCCATGAAATTCTTAAGAAGCATATTACATAGAATATGATTTCATGTGTAATGATTATGGAGTGGATAAACCATTTCAAGATCCTCTAATCATGTCCCCATGTAAATTTCAATTATTTAGGCATCACTCCTTTTGAAGTTCCTCCTAAATATCAAACATGTACAATCTCTCCAACTTATGATGATAACTACATCATGTCGAAAGCTCAATCATGAGACTTGGATGTTAAAAATTATCAAAAAAAATATAGCTCAAATACATGATTTCAATCATGATCTTTATACAATTTTAATAGATTTTAAATTATCACTTGAAGGTCATGTAACACTTATTAATACTCTAGTTATTGACACTCCTTGGATGGTAGAATAAATCTTACCCCTTGAACCTCCAATACTTCTAACATATTCTATACCTACTATAGAACAAATAATCTTATCTATTCCTCTCCTTATCAATGATGTTAATCCAATCAAATCATATCAACATTTTTCTCTAGTTCCACCTACTCCTGAGATCAAAGTAGATGCCAAGGCCATATTTTTACATCAAATATATTTTCAATATGACTACCATGGTAAAAAATCATTGATATTGAAGTATATGTGGAATATTATGGTCCTCTTCACACTTTATGTAATGATGAATCCATTCTTGAATTGTTCTATGCTCAAAAACATCAACTTCCTTGAAAACATCATAAACTTGGGAATTTTAAGTAGAAGTACCCTCAATTTAATAACTTCATCACTATAATTGATCCCTAAAAAAATCCCATTTCCTCTTTACCTATCATTCCATATCATTTCCAAGATGGAAATGTTGTGCTTACCTAAGAAACCATAATAATCAAACATGGCACCCCATCATGTCCTCGACCCATAAAAGTATCTTACAAACTTACACCAACTAAAAATGATAAATCTAGTTTATTCTTTGATAAATATCATGAGAATTTTACTTGGTATTATGAGGACATGCCTATAATTGATCCTAGCATCATGGTGTACAAGATCATCATCTATCTTAATGCCAAAACTTTGAGACAAAAATAATGAAAATTTCCCTCTAAAGTTTGTAATTTATGCCATAAAGAAATAATTAAACTTCTTGATGCTAAATTTATCAAACCTATGGATTATTCATAATGGGTCTCAAACATTGTCCCTATTTATAAAACATTCACCATGGTCATTTTCATTTGCATCAATTTTCATAACCTCAATCTTGCTTGTCCCAAGGACAACTTCCCTATACCTTCCATGGATGGAAACATCTATTCCACTACTAGTTATGAAATTTTATCCCTTATGGATTGGTTTTTAGGTTATAATCATATTTATATTTCTCATGAATATCAACATAAGACAAATTTCACCATGGAATGGGGCACCTATTATTATGTTAAAATGCCCTTCAGCCTTAAAAATGTTGGAACTACCTATCATAGGTCTATGATGCACACTTTCCATGACCTTATCCATTCGATTATGAAAAACTATGTGGATGGCCTCATTGCCAAATCTAAAATCTAAAAAACTCATCTTTTTGATCTTGCTATCATCTTCAATTACCTTATCAAATATAAAGTTAGACTAAATCCATACATATGTGTATTTGGCAACACAACTAGTAAATTTATAGGGTTCTTATTCTCACTTCATAGTATTGATGTCAATCCTACCATGATCAATTCTATTTTCAACATGCATATCCCTAATTCCATTCAAGATATTCACACTTACCTTAGCAAGCTTGGGGTAATAAGATGATTTGTCCCTGAAATGGATTATCACATCTAGTGTGTTAAATATCTTATTAATAAAGGTGATTCTATCGAATGGATAGATAATTATCATAAAGTGTTTGATAATATGAAAAATATTTGCTTCATCCACCCACCCTGCATCCACCTTATAATGGTCATCCTTTAATATTTTATACCTATTCCACACCCTTATCATTTGGGGTAATGCTTTCCCAACAAGATGATACTGGAAGAGAATATGCCATATATTATATTAGTTGAGGTCTCATTGACTATGAAAATTTTTATATAAATTATAATATGATTACCTCACTATATATTTTGTAATTGAAAAGATCTGTCATTATATGCTTTATCAAATAACTTATGTTATCATTCATTCTGATGCACTACATCACTTATTCTCTAAAGCCTTTATTCCTAGAGATAGAATCAATAAATTGATGGTCCTTATCATGGGATTTTATCTCTCCATTATTACATAAAAAGATGTCAAAGGATAAATTATCACTGACCAACTTGTAATAGTTCCCATACCTACTACTGACCACCTTCAAGATAGTCTCCCCAATGACAATATCCTATATATTAAACATCTTAATAAAGTTATATCTCTTAAAGATTACTTCCATAATTTCACTAATGATCTTGAAAAAATTAATCTATAAGATTCATCTATCCTTCTTGGTACTATTAGATATAAAGTATTCATTGAAGAATTACCTATAATAAATGTTGATTTAAATGAAGATACTTGGACCCTTCATTTTGATTGTAGAAAATGCCTTTAAAGAGATGATATGGGTGGTATATGCACTATTCCTCTTGGTAAAATTATTTCTTTGACATTTTTCATCACATTTGATGTCACCAACAACATGGAAGAATATGATGCATTAATCCTAGGCATGAGAGTGGTACTCAACTTGGACATTACATATTTGCACTTTTTAGATGACTCCCAACTCATTTATTGATAGTTAAATGAATATTATCAATGAAAAATAAAAAAATGATTGCTTATCATCAGATAGCCACTACCCTTGCCAAATAATTTACTTATTTTACCATTGATCCCATCCCTTGAGATCAAAATTCTATCACTGATTCCATTGCTTCGTTATCATGTATTTTTCATCTACATCAAATTCTTACTAATCCTACCTTCATTATCCAAATAATAAAGTCCCCATCTTCTATTCAGCCACTAGATTTACTTATCTTCCATATTGAGGATGTCACCATTTTATAGAGCCCATGGTATAAAGACATCATTCAATTCCTTGAGCATTAAACCTATCATCCAAACATGAAGTCTTGTGAAAAGACTCAAATTCACAAATAATTTTTTAAATTTGTCTTTAGATATAACATCCTTTATTATAATAATGCTGAAGGTACCCTACATTTCTATGTAATGAAAGAAGAGGTTCCTCCTCTCCTTGAACAAGCACATGGGATAATTTATGGTGGTTACTATATTAGACATGCTACAATACACAAATGCTTTTATATGGGTTAATTTTGGCCTATTCTTGAAAAGGATGACATATATTTTGATAAAAAGTGTAGTCCATGCTAATTTCATAATGATCTAATTCATTTACCTTCATCCAAGCTCCAAACTGGTGGATTCTCCCTAGACATTCTCAATGTGGGAATTAGATATCATAGGAAAACTACCTAGATCATAGGTTGGTCATGTATTTATCATCATAACTATCGAGTATTTTACCAAATGGGTTGAATCCATGCCACTCATCAATGTCATAGGAACCACAATTTATAAATTCATCCTCAATCAAATCATTTGTCACCTTGGTTTTCTTCACACTACCATTTTTGATAATGGTGTTAATTTTAAAAATAAATATGTTAAACATGTTTGTGCTAAATTCAAAATCCATCACAAATTTTCCATGCCCTACCATCCATAATGCAATGGCCAAGTTGAGGCCACTAATAAAATACTCAATGAAATTATTCAAAAGATAATTTGTGAAAATTACATGGATTGTCATATTCATCTATATCCCACTCTTTAGGCCTATCCCACTAGCATACACACTACCACTGGGCCAATCCTATTTTCACTAGTCTATGGCTCTGAATCAGTCCTCCCATTAGAAGTTGAGATTCCTTCTCTCTAAATATCTCTTCAATGAATAATTATGTGAATATTTCCTTCATTCCCTTCATATTTTTTATGAACGCCATCTTTTTGCTCTATAACACAACTATCAATACCAGGCTTACATTGTTAAATTACATAATAAAAGGGTTAAAGTCCACTCTTTTAAAGTTGGTGATCTTATCCTTAAATGAGACTATAATTATGACAAATAAGGAAAATACACCCAAAAATGGTAGGGCCCTTACTTAGTAAAATACATCCTTGGTCTAAACACCTATCACCTAAAAAATAATGAAAGAAATATTTTTAAGGAGCCCACTGATGTGAAATTTTTAAAGAAGTATTTTACCTAGATCTTTTCTTATCTTTATTTCTATTTGTTATGCTTATAACACTTTTTTAAATATACCTACATAGGTTTCACTCCATACAATAGTCTCTTAGTTCCTTATTTTTCATCCTTTGGTTTTTTTTATCATGAGCTACATTGTAAAACCATGGACAAGACCTGGTATTCCTCATGATTTCCTTTTGTTCTCATTAATTCCTTACTTTAAAATGCTTTTTTCACCCCTTGGGTTTTTCTTTTGTGATTTTCAATGTAATACCATTGATAGGACTAGGCTTTCCTCACAAATACCCTCTTTCTCTTTTATTTTCTTCCTACTTATTGCACCCTCTTAGGTTTCTCTTTTATGATTTATAGTATAAGACCATGGATAGATACAAGACCTCCTCATAAATAAACATCTTTGATTAATTCAATGTTCCTTTTATATAATGTTTATCAATGGTTACAATTTTTTGATCCCTTGTTCTTAAATTTAGCTTCTGCATCTTTTATAGACAAATTTTTTACAACAATAAAGTGTTAGCATGTTTCCCTACACTTCTATCATTTTTATGATAAGGAATCAAAATTCATTGTAATTGTATCCCTTTTTCACCTTTGTCACATTTTTTTATTTGAATTAATTAAAATCACTTCACATTTCATTCCTCTTGACTTCCTCTCCTTTAATTTCACTATAGATAAACCAAGGTCAAAGTCAAGATAACACTTTTATTTCACTTGAATTAACAAGACTCTTAGACACCATTCTCTCTAAGTTATCTTTCCTAGAAATCATGTCCAAAGTATTCAAATGATAGTAATCTTTATCACCATTTTTTGGTTATCTAAATATATATTGTATGGAGGAGGAATAAAAAATCCATTAAAATTTAAAATATAAATCATCTAAAACAAAAGGTAATGATATAAAAGGTAACATCCAAAGTCAAAAGTAAAAATCACATCAAAAGGCATGATTACAAGCACATCTCCTATCTTCAATTGAAGGTAAAAATCCATAGTTGGCATCATGATAGAGATGAGGTCCATTGGGGTGTATTAGGACATTATATTGGGATGAGATGATTCAAAATACTCTATTGTTCTACATACTTTCTCACACAAGTATCTGATCTTCATAGTAGACTGATATCTCTATAAGGGGTCTTTAGGAATGGGAACACATAATGGAAGGTAGGTATATTTTAATTTTAATTTAAATAACCTTCATGGGATGATCTACATACTTATTTTATTGACCTCAGATTTGTGTGTCTAAGAGAATTTTTCTAGAGTCCTTAATGTCAAAATTCCTCTTATTTTGATGAACTTAATCTAAGTGTCTTAACTTCAATAAAGAATTTATCTACCTTGTTTTTTTCTTCATTTTCCCATCCACCATATCATTTCACCTCTTAATAGGCAAGTGTGTTTCTACATATATTTTCTCACTTATTTTCTTCCTTTTCTTCATATATTAAAAACATGTTATCACTACTTTGTTTTATTTTTATCTATCCTTATAAAAAAAATGGCATGCTTGAGTGATTATGGATTACTTTATTTACACCATGGATTTACATTTATAAACATGCTTTGATTTATTTTACTATTTTACATTTTTGTACCTCCTTATTTTTAGACACCCGAGTCTATTTATAATTTAATGTACATTTTCCATTATTGAGTAAAGTTGGAGTATTACTTCTCACTCACTAATGTTATCTCTTTCATGCAATTTTTATATTTATGATTAAGGATTGTTACTACTCACTCATAGATTTTATTTTACCATTTACCTACACATATTTTTTTAATAATTGTTACTACTTTCACATTGATATTTGATTACCATTTTTGACATGTGTCATTGGATTGATTTGGTGATTTTAACTTTATTACTTAAAGTTTACTTGTTTGAGTTTTTAGGTCTTTAGTAGCCTTGGCTTGTTGGTTACCTAATTTACTCTACATTTTGACCTGGTAATTTGGTCCTAACTTAGCATTTATCACCACATCTTACCAAATTTATAAATATGTTTCATCTACATTATGTTAGTTATCTTGGCTTTCCTAAATTTATTTGTTTTTACTCTTTAGTTTTGTATCCTTGGGTTTGTCGAAAGTAGTCTCTACACCCTCCTTGATAAAAAATACATAGTAGATAACCATCAAATGATAAAGGTAAGTCAAGGTACAGATTCATTACTTTTAATTTTAGTTATTTCCGTTCAGTTATTTACTTTTAGTTATTTTATTCTTTAAATACTACACCTTTTTAGATTCAACGTTACGTGTTGCTATGCTTTTTTCTCTAAGAACCATCTCCTATTACACCTAAGTGACATGTGACAAGATATGAGTGGGGAATATGTATACACATAATATTATTCAACTTTATCAATTACTAATGCTTTCTCTCTTATAGGAACCCATTGGGTCTCAATATCTTTGAGTGCACCTAGTGGATGGATAGACCATTGGTGCTTCATAGAATTGTTGTTCCATATACTACTACTTGATATCAATATCACCATCTCCTAAAAACATTCCCTTAATATTTACCTCCTCTTTTCCACTCTCTTTTGATCATTTTATGCCTTAATTGATCCCTTCCCTAGTTGAAAACCCTGTCTAATAGTTTACATTACACTATTGGCCCCATTGACCCCATACTCTAATTGATAAAACTTATTTAGGGTCTAAGGAATCCCATTACTAACCTAGAATAAGACGTAATTTATTTTTATTAATAATGATACAAAGTCGATTGGGCCAACCCTATCAGCTAAAATTTTAGAAATGTTTAAGGTTAGATTCAGCTATATATACACATTCATTTCATCATTTCTTGGAGAGAATAATATTTAATTATTCATTTGTGATTCTTTCTAATATGTTTTTCCACTATTCTACTTGAGGATTTATAGCTTAAGAATTATACTTGGATAATAATCTTATCATTTGGAAAAGTCTTGTATACTTTAGCCTTTCTTAACGATCCTTACAAACCATAACAACCTCTTGTGAAACACATTTGGCCAAGGGAAATATTGAGTCTCGATGGGTTCATCTTCAAAGTAAGTATCTCTAAATTTAATCCTCTATTTTAGTTGATAAAATTAGCATAATTAATGGTTTTTTAATATATTTCTCTCTCCATGCATTAGGGTTATATATATATATATATATATATATATATATATATATAAATTATGATTATCTTATGCATGTTTAATTTTATGTTTACTAACCCTCATTTTATTCCACAATATTTAGTGAGCACTAGATTAGACTTTGGTTTACATGTCATATACTTTTATGAATATGAAAACATAATACCTAGTTAGGTTTATTGCATAATTTTGCTTGATTGGAGGCTTTGGAAGCCTCCATAGTGATTTTATTGTGGTAAGAGATGCCTTGGATAGGTCTATCATATCCATCATGGTCATGACCCAAAATATCTAATGTGTCAAAAATCAAAATTGTAAGTAGGATTTATCTTCTTCGATTTAGGATTGATTAGTAAATCAGTTGCATTTCCCTTTGCATATAATTCCCATAACATAATTAGGGTATATATAAGAGGTATTAGTTAGTGTTTTATCAACATATTATTATTATTATTATTATTATTATTATTATATGGTTTTGGAGGTTTTTCTTTCTAAGTGGCTCATTATTTATTCATATATTATACTTTGTTTTAGTCATATTATGATCTATTGTTGTGATTCTACATTATGTATGAGGTAATTTTGTTACATAATTTGTTATATTATTAAATAGGTATCACTTTATTTAATAATTTAAATACTTAGACATTTAGAATATTTTAATAGGTTTTTTTAGATAATATGATTCTTGTGATGCTTTTATGGATGCACTAGTGTTTATACACATTAATTTAGATTGTTTTAGGTTCAATTACTTTATCTATCCTAGGATAGATAAATTTTATGTGCACATTGGTTGAAATATTAAAATGAGCCAAATTATAATTCATGGAAAACATTGGTCATATATTATGAAATTAATTATATTGATAATGTTCCTAGTTAACAGCTAGATTAAATTATAAAATCCTATTCATAAAATGTATTCTAGTTGCTAGTTAGATTTTTTAGCAATTTTAGGCCAATAAACACTATCCAAACCCTATTTATACATAAATTATAAGTTTATTAAAGTTTCTATAAATTTAATATCATAAAAATGGATTAAAAATGATTATAAAAATTTAGAAAAATGAAATGGAATTAGAAAGCCAACTTTGGAGAGTCATATAAAATAAATTTTAGATTTGTGTTGAAATTAGAGCCTTCTGATCAAAATGTATGTATATGAGTAATTTTATGATTCCAAAAAAATTTATGCTATCCATGTGAGCATTAATGTAATTTTAATGAGGAAGTGTATATTGAGTGTGGGAGATCATACTTTACCTTCACACCATGTAATAAAGAGTGTAGGCCTTGTAAGAGGAGTAAAAACTAGAAAATAAATTTTAGAAAGGTAAATGAATGGTAAGTGACAAGTGTCACCTTCATACTATCCAATGATTTATGTATATCCATATAAGTAAATGGGAAGCCATCCTTATGCATAAAATTTACTATTTTGAAAATGGATTTGGAGCTTAAGCATGGGAGACTAGGAGGAAACATTGGGATATGAATGCTTTATAGAAATAATAATTTTATAAACTTTATCACTTAATAAAACTTTCTCTTTTTCAAGAACTTGTAAAGTTTCAATCTCTCTAAGTTCATGCCTTAAAGGGTACATTGGAAAAGTGGTGGGAAAACCATTGGTGCTTCACAAGATTATTGTGGATTTATATCATTCCTATCATTAGTACAAATTAATTAGACTATCTATCTACTATGGTGTCTCCCTCAAATATTAAAAACTTTAAATATGACTAAGTCTGAAATGAAATCCTAAAATCTGGCCAAGTCTAAAATCTAGTAGGACCCTCAAAAATATAGAATTTGCATTATAAATTGTATAGGTTTGAAACCATTCTCAAACATCCTAAAAGTATAAATATAATATATAACTTAAAGCATAAGGAGTATAAGTTGATATTTAGACATGGACATATAGTTTTTGAAATTTAGACATAGACATATAGTTTTTTATACTTAAATGTTTAGTTTATATTTATACTACCTGTTTCGATAACTTTCATGCCATTATCCAAATACCTAAGTAATATCCCTTCTCAAATAACCATTAAATAAGAAAAATCCCACTTTTACAACTATGTTTGAAAGAGTTTATAAAAAAATCACCTAGGGTCAAATCTACAAACTATTACCACAATAAAAATCATTGATGCATTGCTCAAATCATATCTCAATCTATTATACATAAATATATAATACAATAATAAATACTCTATATCTCCAAATATGTCATACAAATATAATGAATAAGCCTTATATATATATAGGAAATGAAGATCAATCCTAACTAAGAGATCAGGCTAAATGATCAATTATAACTAAGAGATCAAGATAGAGATCAATCGTAACTAAGATATTAAGCTAGAGAC
The DNA here is from genome assembly GCA_037957365.1 of Torreya grandis. Lineage (NCBI taxonomy): Eukaryota > Viridiplantae > Streptophyta > Pinopsida > Cupressales > Taxaceae > Torreya > Torreya grandis. Next base: position 287,718 of record JARHVA010001729.1, read on the forward strand.
CAAAATTAAGACTATGAAATAACTATCCACAAAGGATAGAAACAACTAGAATTTATCCCCATAATATATAAGAGATAAAATGTAATATCTCATAATATCTAAAATAAGATAAATTAAATATCCACACATAATTAGGTAGGAATAATAAATCATTTAGGTGAACATGAACTAAGGTAAATAACCTACTATAACAACCCCCTCAAATGAAGCTAGGGGCCAAAAATAAACTGGCATATCCATAGTATGAGTCCCAAAAATAAGAAATAATTAGGTAATCATTTAAAATATATCCATGTAAAACTCTCTTATAACATGGATAAAGGGAGAAAACCCATAGCAAAATAAACCCCCCCTCCTCCACCAAAAAAAAAATAGAGAGAAAGAAGGAAGGAAATGAATCCTGGTAATAAGTTTTGATGAGTAACCATTCCCCAAAAAGGATTTAGTGTGAAGACAATTAACCCTATGAACACCAACCCATCTTACTAGAATACATGGATGTTGAGTCATTGTAATTACCAAGTTAAAGTAGAAATGGTGCTAAATATGAAGATATCTAAATATGAAAATTTTAATCTAAAATATTGGGTAAAATGATGAAACTAAGGAATCATTGCTTAAACAACATCTCTTAATTATAAACTTGGATAAGATGGAAATGGAAGTCTATAAACAATTAGACTAAAAATGGTGAGAAGTGAGCATAAATACTTGTGGAGATGCCACACTAGTTTCACTACATAAAATGTCACCAAGAATATCAATGATACATAAAAATCCTCATATGATTTATGGAAAGTGAAGTTCCTGAATAAGATACCCATGTACAATGGAGGAATATAGTTAAAATATCTCAAGAATATGTCTCTAGTGGTGATGAGATAAATTGGAAACTAAAATAGTAAAGGATGCACAAACTAAGGTACACACACATGAAGGTAGTATAGGTTGTAAAATCAAACCCCCTATGGCATTTTATAATTTAGTGCAAGCAAAATATATCCCATAAACAAAAACACCAAATAAAAATAAGGAAGACAATGTATACACCATAATATCTCCAAATAAAAATGTTGTCACCCTGTTGAATAAGTAATCAAAATTCATGAGAGTTTTTCCAAAAATAAGGGAGCAATGTGGGTAAAAAACATAAGTGGTATAAAACATACTAAAAAATTAAATACATTGGTCTATACCAAAAATGTGTCTACAAGTGTACAAATAAATGAACATGAGTGCAATAAAGTGTTTTTGTGAGGGGATTTACATAATGGAGGAACCATGCTGGTATAATCCTCAAAAAATATGATGATATCACCACAAGTAAGATAATATATACACTATAATATATCCACTATGGATGCCAATACATCTTACCATAATACATGGATGTTGAGTCACTATAAATACCAAGTCTAAGTAAGAATGGTGATAAATATGAAGATCACTAAATATTAATTTTTTACTCTAAAAATTAGGTAGAATGATGAACTTGAGGAAGCATTACCTAAGTAACCTCACTCAATGCTAAATTGGGAAAAGATGGAAATGAAATTCTATAAATAATTAGATTGAAAATGGTGAGAAGTGAGCACAAATACTGGAGGGGATGCCATACTAGTGTCACTACATAAAAATTCACCAAGAATGCCAGTGAGACATAAAAATCCTCATATGATTTATGAAAAACAAAGTGCCTAAATAAGATACCCATGTACAAAGGAGTAATATAGAAAATATAGATAAAAAATCTCAAGAATATGGCCATGGTGGTGATGGGAGAAACTAAAAACTAAAATAATAAAGTGTGCACAAAGTAAGGTACACACACATGAAGGTAGACAAGGTTGTAAAAGAAAACCCCAAATGACACCTTTTAATTTAGTGAAAGTAAAATATATCCCATACACAAAAACAAAAAATAAAAATAAGGAAGATAATATATACACTATAATATATCCAAATAAGTAGACTATCAGCCTATTGAAGAAGTCATCACAAATCATGAGAGTTGATCCAAAAATAAGAAAACAAGGTGGGTCAAAAACACAAGTGGTATAAAAATATACTCAAATAATGCAAGATGTTGTAATCTATTGAAAATGCATCTACAAGTGTATAAATAAATTAGAATGAGTCATGAGTGAAATAAAGTGGTTTTGTGAGGGGATATGCACAATGGTGGAACCATTCTCTTAAAATCATCTCAAAAAATGATGGTTCTACCACAAGTGATCTAAAATCCATCCCAAATCAAATAAGAATGGTGGATGAAGATGAATGCATAGGAGTTAATTAAAAAATCCACACTAGTAAAATATGAGGTAAATTTCAAAGGTACATCAACTCAGTCAAAAATGCATCTACAATTTCTATCAAGATGGTGAAATCAATGAAGGAAAAATTTTGTTTGCTTGTGAAGGGGATTAGCCACCTGCTAAATTAGGCATCACCCTCCAATATTTAACAAATATGATTGGAACAAAAAGTTCATGGCCATGAAATAAACAAATAAAATATTACCTTATGTCTCCCAAATATAAAATATTATTTTTAATAAAAGAATCAAAAAAATCATCCAAGGATATTGTTTTATAAGAAAAATTAAAAAGTCCCTTCTAAAAAACATCTCCCCATAAGTTTTATTTAATAGTACTACTTATTAAGACTATGATAATTTTTTAGTTCTTAATGAAATTGCAATTTTCAAAGTATTTTAAAAACCTAAAACACAATACATAAAAATTAGAAATGATTTTGAGTGATATTTACAATTTTCTCACAATGAAATAAAGAAAAGTTATATGTTTTTTAGAATAGTACTACTTATTAAAAATATGATAACTTTTTAAATTATTAATTAAATAAAAAAATTAAAATGTTATGAAAAGTATAAAACAAGGTACAAAAAACCTATAAAACTTTTTGAGAGAGTGTCTACAGTTTTCTCACAATACGAAAAAGAACAATCATTTTTAAGCAATAAATAGATTTAAAAAAACTTATAGATCTTGCCTCTGATATCTAACTAGGATGAAATTAGAGGTGATAATGTCTTTATCAAATAATATGGATGCATTGATGAGCTTTGAGTTATTCCTACAATTTCCAAATTTACCTATAATAAAAAACAAAACAAAAAATCCCTCCAAAAAACTAGAATTTCTTGCACATATTTTTTATTTTCAATACCATCCAAATATGATGAAAGATAACAGCATACTTAGTAAGGTGAGAGAATACTAATTAAGTAAGGAGAAAATAAGAAGTTGAGTAATGAATTTTGGATACCCATCTAATACCATGAAAGAGTTTAGAAGACTCTCACCTAACATTAAATCTACAAACCATTACCATAGTAAAAGTGATTGATGCATTGCTCAAATAATATATCAATATATTATACACAAATAGATCATACAATGAAAAATTATCTATATCTCTAAAGCTTCCATGTGAATTCATTAAATGGATTTTGCATAAATAATCAAAGAATATCAATCCTAACTAATATATGTGATTAATCATAATTAAGAGATCAAGATAGAGATCAAACCTAAGACTAATATATAACTATTGATAAAGGATATAAATAAATATAAATTATCCCCATAATATCTAAAAGATAAATATGTAATATCTCAATATATATAAAATAATATAAATGAAATATCCACATGTAAGTGGGTGGGAATAATAAAACATATAGGTAAACATGAGCTAAGGTAAATAACCTACTCTAACAATGTCGACCAATGCATATGCACTCAGCCACTTTACACCCATTTTTACAACTAATTTTATTGGGTTAATCTTCTTATAAATGGTTAACTCACATGTTACAAAACTAGGTCAACCTAGATGACCTTGTTTGAGGCTAATGGCTACTTTTATTTCCTAATAAAACTGAGCTAGTTGATATTATTGGCTAAACTTCCAAGATAAATTAGGTTCAATCATTGGATATAAATACCACCTTCACTTAAATCCAATAGAGAGGAACATTCATTTTTTCATTGTTACTTCCTATTATTCTACTATTTATACACTTGATGAGTTATTGATTGGGTTTTAACTTGGAGGGAATGAAGCATGCCTTGTAGGAAAGTCTTGCAGGAAAAGTATAAGTATTTTATAATAGAGATGATTTCTATAGTGTTATCCTTAAAAATTCCACAAAAACCTCTTACAAAAACTATTTTCAAAGGGATAAATTAAGACATGATAGGTTCAATTTAAGGTAAGTATTCCTAAGTTTTAATCTTTCATTTAGTAGATAAATATTACACAAAGTAATAGGATGAATGTTGTAATCATTAATTAGTTTATGTATACATTGAATTATGTAGATTTATCTTTGAGTATTTTGTTTTATTTGTTTAACTATCCCCCTTTGTGTAACAAGCTAGGGTCATTTCATAATGTCATTTACCTAGAGGCTTTAGAACCCTCTCCTTTGGTGCAATGTGGTAAGATATCCTTTACTTAGGTTTAGCATATCAGAATTAGTCATGTACTAATATAAATATTTATTAAATTAGTCATTTGGTAAGATTACCTTCAATGATTTTGAATCCACTAAGTAGGATAAGTTGCAGATCCATCCTAATTCATTACATACAGATGTTAGTTTCAAGATAAGCCTTAGAGGAATGGTTTTTAATAATAAAATAGAGAAATTAAGGGATAAAATCCATGTAAAATTTATTTTCAAAAATTATCTCTTATTATCCTCAAAATATTATAAATATCTTATGGATTGGTAAGGCTTTTGGATTACAATCCTCCACTTTTTTTTACGTGTTTTAGACCTAAGGCCATTTATTTTTTTAAACCCTATTAAAGGTGTCTAGGAAAGTTTTTGGTTCCATTTTATTTTATATTTTTTATATCATTTTTGAGTAATTAAAATTAAAGTTTATGATGTGCACATGGGCTTGAATTGTTGTGATAGGATGGGAAAGGGTCATTGATTTTCCCCAAGCCATCATCTACTCATCCATTGGAAGTTATTAGTAAAATATCATCCATGTGGGTTATATATATCCTTATGGAAATTTATTATATTAAATATCATTAGTAATTCTTGTTTCTTGCGTTTGGGTTATGTGTATTTTGTCATGTGCATAGGAAATGTTTCCTATATTTTAGGAAGAGATACTAAACCAAAGACATTTCCTAATATACCTTTCAATTTAGTGTAAACCAAACCCTTATTCATAAACCAGTAAAATTTAATGGTAATATACATTATTAGTGATGGGATTCATTATATTAAAGGTGTTTAGGGTAGTCACATGATGATGGAAATAAGATGGGATGTGAGCCCCTCAATGTCTTGGCCTCGTGGAGTTACTAAATTACTTTGAAACTTGATAATACTTAGAAAAAAATGTACTATTTTATCTTGGGGTGTTTTAAATAATTTTAAAACTTCTAAATTATTTGTAAGAATTGTAGTTATTATATTATGTGAATAATTGAAGGAAAGTTATAATAAGCATTTGATTAAAGTGTGAATATTTTTTCTCTCTTGTACCCTCTTCAAAGTAGGTTGTAAATAATTTAAAAAAAAAAAGGTTTTTAAAAAAAATTAGAATGTATCTATGTTATTAATATCCCTAATTACATATTTTATTATATTGAATAAAATAATAACTATTAGTTTTCTTTGAAATTTGGTGAAATCAGTTATAGAGCTTAAGGACTTAAAAATGATATTTAGGTTTTGTAATTTTTATATATGTAAAATAATATATAAATCCTATTGAAATAATTTATTTAAAATTAAGACTCTACCATGAATCCACAAGAATTTTTGGAATAATTTTAGGAGACAAAATAAAAGATATGAGTTTTCAAAGTTAAATTTATAGTATAGTCCTATTTCCTTAAGTAAATTAGCCTCATTTCAAGTAATTTATTCCCATGTTTTTTAAGGTGGAAATGGGAAAATTTATTTTTAGAATCAACTTGATAATTTTATTAACTTGTAAATTTTTATTAAAAAATGTTTGGGGTAGTGGGGTGCTCATTATGGATTTTTATATATAAGTACCCTATAGAATAATTTTTACCACAATCCCTACAAATTAAAGGGTAGTGACCAATTTTTAGGGTATGTGGTAAATATTTAATCATACAATCACCCATGTGAACAAACAATATGCTTATGAAAAAATAAATTATGTATTTTTTTCTAATTTTTAATGTCTTACCATGTGAGATATGGATTGGCCACTAATGACCATAACACTTTAGTAGTGATTGGAGGGTCAAATGTGTAATGGTTGGTGGTAATTTTTTGGCAAGGCTTCCTAGTGAATATGTAGTCATAAAGTCTAATGGCCTATGTGTGCATGTATCCTTTAAAAGTGTAGATAATAAGTTTCATAAGGGGGCCTACATTCTTTGCATTAACCACTGAAGGGTGGATCCCAAGAGTGGAGTGTAAAAGGCATTGATAAGGTAGTTGTTGAAAACCATGGGATTGTATATTAACCATGTTGGTAATATAATACATCATGATAAATAACTAGAGAAGTAAAAATTGGTGGTGACCTAATAGAGGTCTACAATAATAGTGTAAAATTCTTAATATTGCCCATGATGATGACAACAAAAATAAAACTAACACAAGTAAAATGGTGTTGGAGGTTGGAATGAAATATTTATGTCATCTTGGTGGTCACATGTAGTGTTAGTAGTGTTTTAATATCATATTAAGAGTGTTACTATCATGGAGATGGTGAATGTTTTATTATTGCTTAAATTTATATTCAACTATGAGTTTTAATATTATAAAGTTGTATTTTATTTTAGACTAGGTATATTATAACTTACCCTAAGATTTTTTGTGGGCATATTTGTGGAAGTTAAAAGGATTGGGGGTGGGGAGACAAAACATGAAACCCTCGATAAATATTTTTCCTCTTTTGAATGAAATAAGTTTTAAAGGAAAAAAATTGGTATTATTATAGGTTTGGTCTATTTCTCAAGAGAAGGCATATATAGCCTTTTGGGCCTTTTTAATATCCTGGAAGATTGAGGGTAGGGTGACCCTTAAGCCCCCTAAATTGAATAATATTTAAAATTATTTTAAAACACAACGTAAAATTGAAAATTTATTACCTTTTTGAAATGCAAGCTCCATGTGGCCATTAATGGCCACTAAAGGCTTCAAGGGCATGAAGACATTTTTTCACCAAATAGATTAAAAATATGGAGGGATGTTATATAGGTACTTCCTACTTTCCAAAATTATTTTTAAAATAATGATATTTCCCCAAATCAACTTTAGATTCATATAACTAGAGGTAACCATTAATGGTTGTTATCTAATCCATGCACCTAAAATGATTTTTATTTTATGTGAGATTAGGAACATCTTGGAGACTTATTATGATATAAATTACGCTTATAATTAACCTAATGTAACATTATAGTTGTCAACATATGATATGGAGACATTCTAAGATTGTGTTTCTACACATCAACACTATAAGGTTTTCTAAAACTTCTTGGGATCTCTTTAAACCTTATTGAGTTTACGAGTGGGTTTTTCAACCATAGATCATTTAAGATCCATTATTTTATTCAATGTGAGCTTAAACTAAGATCATGGGATCCATGGGGATTTCCAAGCTTGTATAGGATATGTAGGCCATTCAGGTCATAGTGGTTTGATTAGTATAGGCATGGTTTGCATGGAAATTACAACATCCATGAAACTAAATGTATATTGATAACCATAACCTACATTTCACATGAGACATATTATTGGATTATTGGATCATTTAAATTCATATATGTGTGTATGATACATACTTAAATTTTTTTTACTTGTATTTGTGTTGATTTATCCATATAAAATTAATAAAGTATGGTATCAGAGAATGGTTTAAACACCAAAATATTTTGGGATTATTGTGTGCTACTTATTATTATATAATGAAATAATTCTTGTACTTAGTTATGTGATATTAATAAATAATTAGGTAGGCATAATACGTAAGAATAATTTCATGGGACCTTCATGGACATGGGATCTTGAAATCTATGAGCTAGGTACAAGATGATTATTGATCATTTAGTGTGATTTTCTATGATAAGAGAAATATATTAGTTTTTATGTAGCCTCCACTATAGAGTTTGATACCACATAACTTATTATTATAAGTTACTTCGCATAGGTATGGTATATTATATACCCATCCATTAGGATATATATAAGAGGATTTCACTTAAGACTTCTAAATAATTTATCCATAGTCTTAACACATTTTGTTATTATATCTAATATATATGATTTACAATTGATCTTGGATTATTTATTTGGTATTCATGATTGAAAGATCCACACTCATAATTAATAGATATTAACTTACCCAAGAGAGTGATTATGATTTGGTGAAGGCTTAGTGTAAAAGTATCACCAAGGTGTTGGGAGTAAAATATGGCCATAGGGGCCAAGTGGCCTAAAGCTCACGAGTGGTATATTTAATTATATACATATGTGAATTCTCCATCACATTAGGCATGCACATAATTCCTTGAAGTAATTAAATTATTATTTTAGGGATGTATTGATATTTGATCTTAAGACCAAGTTGGATGGTTATAATCAAAATTTAGAGTATTAGGATGACATAGAGTCAATATGCACCCATTAAAGTTCAATGATACAATATTTAATGTAATCTTAACCTCAATACTCATATGGAGTATGTGAGAGGGATAATTTATGCTACTATCACTATAAGTGATAGATCTATGGATGGTTTGAAGAAATGTTTTAGTGAGACCATGGTATCCCTAATAATTATAAATTTTATCTTTTAGCTTATTTTAAGTAGAGATAGGCTTAGTTCCATTTGGATAGAAGGATAATCTCAATTAGACCCTAAAGGGATATGGATACCCTAGGGACATGTTTAGTCCATGAAAGATAATAAAAAATAATTATTTTCCACATGATTTTACATTATGCAATTCAATGGAGTATGTGTGATTATTTTTGAATATCATAATCACTTTGGGTGATTAGGTTAGTGATACCACCAAGAAGGAATTGATAAGAAACCTATTGTGGATGATGTTATTTTCACATTCGTTTATGATGAGTGATCTTTGTATATATTTTTTAGTGATATATGTATTATTGGTAACCACATGATAGCATGAATTTTCATTACATTTAATAATTGATGATGGTTGGAGAGGAATATGCAAACCTCATGTCATATTTTGGAACTGAGAAGGCATGAACATTGAATTAATTAAGTCCTTATTATGTAAGAAATCTAAAAATTTCCTCTTGATATATGTTTCCTTAATACCAAAGGTATACTAATCTAGTGTAGTTACTAGTATATAAACATTATGGTCATCAATCTTTTGAGTTTGTGACCCATTTATTTTAATAATTTATATTTTGAACACCATTTTTTTGAACCAATAGTGCTTTGTAGGAGACCTTGTTGGTAGATATCCTTATGAGGAATATATTTTTCCTCATTACTTATAAGGTTGGATCCTACCTTGATACTCATAGAGAATCATGTTATAATTGATGTGTCTAAGATATAGGAATTTACTTTGAGTATAGTGATTTTTATTAATGTCTCATAAGATATTATTATCATGTAATGATGGGGGACACCTATTACACAGGGTTTCATAGAAGCTAATATGTCATTGATGATATAGTAGTTTCTTTTGGAGCTAGAAGAAGCCTTAACCCCTAAGTATGTGTGCCCTATTTTAGCACATATTAATGTTTTA
>JARHVA010001729.1:305000-397500 GCA_037957365.1 Torreya grandis
GGTGTATACATTTCCAACCCTTTAATCTAGTAATTTATAAAAACTGAAATTACTAGTTTATAAGAAAAGAAAATGCATACCATGGTGTTGAAAACACACCTTATCTTTGCTTGAGCCTTCATTAAATATTTCATTTGAACATTACCTTCAATAAATATAATGGAACAAAGTAATAAAATTATATAATATTATATGTAACAAATAATAAAAATTAGCATAAAGAAAGTGCATGTATATAATACACCCATTTATGTGTCATGTAGTAATGGTGTTGGAGTACTGGAAACCAGAGAAGTAGATAGGGGGATTACAACCTCATCCATCTTCTAGCTAGGAAGATGAATGAACTTATAAGTGATGAATTGGGTTGTACGATGGTTTTATTATACTTAGAATAGGGATATTTGGGATTTTATCATGTCCTCAACCTAGAATATGAAGAGTGGTGATTCGACCGTCAAGAATATCATTTCTTGAACAACACAACTTGAGTGAAAAATATATGTATATATAAATAGGTATAAGATGGGTGATGTAATAAAAATCATGTAAAAAATTGGTGATACCAAAGGATTAAATAAATCCAATATAACCAAAAATATCCAACTACTACATATGGCTAAGGCTCAATAAAGTCCATAATATTCTGACCTAGGTAATAGTGTATAAAAGTATATGATATGGTAATAGTCCATAAAGGGTTTTTAAATATAAAAATTATTTGTATTTTGAAGTATTAGGCACACATCACATAACATATGAACCTTAGATATTTATCATATTAAAACTATTTATAACAATGGTACTAATGTATACAATTCTACTAGAACTATGAATATAAATCATATAATTGTGTTTTTTTAAATTTTGAGTTTTTCACAAGTGTGGGTAGAATGTTACCATAACATGACCCCATTATATATGGATAAATATGAAACTAATATAATTTTAAATGTGGGGGATATGTTCCCAAAGCATGCCTCCACTAAGTTTGGATATGTTGAATACTGAACAAGTGTGGAAAACATGCTTCCAAAGCATGCCCCTACTAAATCTATAGAATGTTCAAATTGTAATTGATTATGAAGAACAAGATTATAAACATGACACTAATAGGATTCCCCATTTTGGGATGAGGGGATATAGTACCTACTAATAATCTCCTCTTAAAAGGAAAAGGTTATAATTTTATTTATGTAGGGACCAAGTTGTATGTTGGCAATATTAGTGGTGGTAATTTGTAACATTATTTTGGTAATATGTAGAATATAGTATAATATCTATGTCTAGGAAAATTTTCATGATATTTTTGGTAATGTTTGAAATTTTAAGAATTTGGTATAATATGGAAGATCTCATTTTATGGATTCTAATACAACTTGTAATTTTTAAATTGGACAACATGCTCAAGATATGCACATTTGAAGTTTGTGCAAAAGTTTTATATTAGGTACTTTGAATAGAAATTTGAAGTCATTTGAATTTTGAAATTTTTAAAAAATTGAGATTTGAATAAAAGAGAACCATGACATGTGGTAGATCTTATAGACTAGTGTGATTTTATGTAATCTAGACATCTCTATCTAGCTAGGACTTTTTTGAATTGGTAAGTAGGTTTAGTTATGAATTTACTAGTGATTTTTTTGTTTTAAAAAAAAATCATTTCAGGCATATCTTTTATTTTATATGGATCAATAGATACTTGCATCAGTGTCTAACACACTTAAATTAGTAATAAGATGCTATTGTCTAAGTTTATATTCAAAAACATGACATTAACAATATACATCGATGTTAATGTTTGATGTTACTATCCTACATCCACACTAGTGTATGATGTTACTATCCTACATCAATGCTAGTGTCTAATGCTAGTAGTGAATATTTTATTCTAACCTCTATATTTTTGAACTATAATGTGTTTTCTAATGATTATTTATTATTGAGTTTTTAGTTGTAGAAGGATATATATATTTGGGAATTTTGGCATGCAAACATTTTTCTAAGTTAGTAAAGCTGTGTTTAGATGCAGTTGACTAGGCCATTTAAGATTAGGTAAGGTTGGTTCATGTGGCCTAATAGGGATAGATTCCATATGATATCCAACTCTTCAAATACTTATTTGAGAGGTGGAACCCTGATACATGATTATCCACACCATGGGGCCCAAGACTAAGTATCTAGGGAATAGTCAAGTTTTAGTTGTCCAAAGTGAATGAGAAAAGATAATTCAAAAACAAATAATTAAAAACATTCAATGGAGTGAAAGTATTAATTATAGTAAATTCAAATTATATTCATTGATATAGAATAGGTAAAACTAATATAATGTATTAAAGTGCATGTTTTATAGAGTAGATATGTGGAACAAGCTATCTATGTTATGACTATGTGGAGCATCAACATTTGGATGGATGTGTATGTTAAAAACTTATATAATTAGAATACAAGATAAATTAAAATGATTATTAGTTAACAAGAAGATGATTTCATTAGTTCATCTTCTATTATGGATGATGTTTTGCCAACCCCTTGAAGCACATGGTTGAAGCAAATCAACACATGGATGTAGTCTACGGTCTAAGAGTCAATTAGGCATGTGGGCTTGTGAGATATGGTATAAGATTAAGAGGTGCACAAGGTTGTAAGCTATGAAGAGTGTTGAATTTAGTGATTTGGCATGAAAATTATGTAGTATTCAAGATAGTAAGGTATGTGGGTCTATGAGATGTAGTGTGAAACTATGAGGTACATAGAGATATGAGATTTGAAGAGTGCAGAAGTTAGCAAGCTAGTACATTGCTTGTGAATTATGTGGGCTAGTAAAGCATATGGGTCTGTAAGATACAATGTAGAACTATGAGGTGAATTTAATTATATAAATTAATGGTGTATAAGTTTGTGATCTAAACATAATACATATGCAACATGTGAGACTATGAGTTATGAAACATGCAATTATGAATGCATAGTGTGGAGTACAAGTCAGTGCACAAAAATATATTATATAATTAAGGACTTTTGCATAAGACTATGAGAAACCTTTAGGAAAGGAATGCATATGTTTGGGTGATAGGTGCATGATCTTTGTAGTATAGAAAATGAGGAGAAAATATGACTACATAAGGACTAAACATACATCATCCACCCTTTATTTAAGAGCAATGGTCTCTATTGTGTCGATGCATAGTTATGGAAACTGCACATAAAGCTATTATGAAGTGTGCCCCTTGGATTAATCAGCATATTATCCAATATATAACAATAAAAAAAGTGGGTGTGTGTCTCTATAACTTCAATTATTTAGTCATTATCTATGGGACATAAGTGTTCAGGATCTAAATTACAATGATGTTATGTTAGTGCAAACTCAAAAAGTGGTGGATTGTAAGGATTGAGAAAGATTGAGAAGTGTTCAACATATTGAAGATTGGGTGGATGCCCAAGTACTGAGGTAGATCAATAACAAAGGAATTCTCACCATATGCTTGAAAAATGTTATAAGGAACATAACACAAAGGCTTGAAATTTTAGTGTGGACCTTTGAAGTGTTCCTTCTAAATTTGTAACTAGACATTATCTCCAAATCAAAATGCATGAGGTGTGTAATGTGTGTCATGGAACTCCTTATACTTTTCTTAAATGTGAGAGATAATCTACTAAAACTACTAGTGAATGAGCTAGATGTGGAATAGAAACTTCATAACCTTGTTTGCTTCTCATTCTTATGTGCACAACTCATTTCTTGATGGTGCATGGTAGGATATGTATAAAGGTATTAAAGTTTGAAACCCAAGACATGTATAGAATGGACTATGTTCAATAGAGATATGAAGAGCCCTATTGTAAGTATGTTGAATGTACAAGATATTATCATCTAGGTGTAATCATGTGGATAGTTGTACATTTGTAGAAGATGAAAAAGTATGAGATTGACCACTTTGATTTTCTCATCTATCCAAGGATGAAAAGTCAGTGAGTGATTCAACTATGTACCCATCAATTACCATAATGATTTAGAAAAATGAATCACAAAGTTTGGGTCATGGTCAGTACAATAGAAGTTGGTAACCCAAAATGAACCCAAACATGGTTGAATACTTCTTGTAAAGTGAAAAATATGTTAATGTCTTTTCAACATGCAACATGATGGTCATCTTAGAAAATTGATCCACTAAAATTAACATAATTCAAGTTTTCATCTCATCACTGGCAATCCTATCATGAAATACATGATAATATATTATCATGGCTAATATGGAACTAATAGAGGTGTGTAAATACCCAAATTCCTATTCGTGGGCTTGACAATGCAATAAGGAATGCAAGACTTGATTTGGTGCTCCATGTTTATATGCATGTGAAACTAGTAGAAGTGTGACTACAATGCAACTAAATTCTTGATCATGCTAAAGTGTTCCTAGGGTCTTAGAGTAGTGTACCTCCTAAATGAATCATTATCAATGTGAACCAAAGGGAACATATAGATGTATAAAATTTTAGATAAGTTGGTCAAATAAGTAGAAATATTGAAATTTTTTACCTTGCATGAAGTTGGTGTAAGTTGGTATGAAGTCCTAATCAACTGAGTAGAGAGGAAATCACTCTTTAAAATTATGGTTGCATGTGTCTAGTATTTTGATGAGTGCATGAATTATTGGTCAACTAAGGCAATATGAAGCCTTTTTTTCCTTCCCTTTCTTATGTTTGATCATGAAATGGAACTACTTTATGTAAGTCATCCATTTCATGTGATGTGCATTTTATAACTTGTGAAATTGTAAGAACTAAAGTCATTTATGATCTAAATGAACAATATTAATCTTCCTATGAATGTAGTGTTACCATTTATTATTTTATTTCACAATAACATACAATTCATTCTCATAAGTAGAGTACCTTTACACCAAGTTTTTTAATGTTTCGAAGTGATATGTGATCGAATGTCTATGCTACATGAAAACTAAATTGAGTGCATAGTTAGATACATAAATGTGTATTTTGAAGGTCTACACAATGTTAGGCATTGTGAGAATAGGCACTAAATTGAGGCATTACTTGAGTGCCTTAAAATCATGATGTTGTGCATGTGTCTAGTCAAAATTAGTTTTGGCATGTGTTAGCTAACTGAGATCCCAAGAGATGTGAGAGAATCCAAGGACAAGGCTATGGTAGAAGTTATCAAGTCTAAGAAAAATCCTCAATTATATGAGATTACATAGAGTAGGCCAATATTAGATCAATCTTATCTTCTTTAGATCTACTATAATTCTAATGTTATCAATGATGTTTCCCAAGTGTTAGATTTGTGCCATTCCAAATGTACATTGTGCTAAGTTATGTTTAAATTTGTGCTACTATAAAGTGACTAGGATACATGAGATGAGCTCCATATGATCCTCCCAAGTCTTACTAAAAATGAGAATGTCATCCAAGTAGATAATGACAAAGGAGTTCAAGAATGATCTAAATAGATCATCCATTAAGAGTATGAAAGTGGATGGTACATTAGTGAGGTTGAAAGGAATGACAAACCATTTATACAATCCTTCTCAAGTCTTGAATGTTATCTTTTAGATGTCCATAGGATGGACTAAAACCTAACTTTAAGGAGATCTTGGTGAAATATTATGCACCTTAGAGATAGTTTAGAAGGTCATCAATGCATGGTAGTGGATATTGATTCTTCATCATGATTTTTTGAGTGTATGTTAGTCTATATAAGGTTACTAAGACCCATCCTTCTTGGGTATGATGACTATAAAACTCTTTAAAGGTGAATATCTAGGCCTGATCAAGAAGCTCTTGAATCAAGAGATAGACTTCATCATTTTTCCAAATTGATCTATGATATAGGGGATATTTAGAAGAGGGATCTAGGAACCAAATAAATGTGGTGATTTCCTACATAGTGTGTTGGAATTCCTTAAATTTACATGAAGAATTTGGTACTATGATCTAGAAACTTATCAAGATTTTGTTTCTGTAATGATATACAAGTGTTTCACACTACGAGGTGTGCTTCAATTTCGAATATGTAGATGTATCAGGGTGGAACATGAGTAACATGAAATTTTACATGTGAGACAAGCCTATGATATTTCTTGGCAAAGACCAAAGTGACTTTTGTCATTTATGCTAACTCGAAAAGGTTGTAGAAGTAATCTTACATGTAAATATTCTAATGTTGTGGTTTGGATCAATATGTAGCTTCATGTTCATACAAGTATGGTCTCCCATATAGGATGTCATATTAATCTAAATTTATTATGTCATAAGTGATGTCCTCTATAGGCTTGAATTTTTAATAAAAAATTCATTATCAATAGACCTATAGGTCTTTCCATTGATGTAGCCATCATAAAGAGTATGGATTTAGATGTGTAGCATTGGTAAGTCTAAGGTGTTGACCTATGGACTATGTGATTACATTATTTTGATTTCCACTATCAATGATGATGTGGAGAGGATGACCTTTCACCAATAACTTAGTGTGGAAGAGATATTTTTTCTCTTCAGATATGTTGATCATAATGGTTTTAGTGTTTATATAGGAGGCATTTCAATCAGTGTCATCTATTGATGTGGGTCCTTATGAAAACTATGTGATTATGGATTACAATGTGCAGCATTAAGAATCATTATGTGTAGATGAGTGATGGTGATTACACCACTTATCAGCTCACTTAATCTTCTTGAATTTATCTAAAGAAGAATATGTTATGTCCTTTCAGGGTTGACTAGTCTTTTAGTGCTACTCTCGTTTGCAAGAAGTGTGTTTTTGATTATGTGTAGAAGGATACGATGTGGAGTTATGTGAATTTTGGACATTTTAGATTGTACTAGATGAAGAGGTGACATGTTGATTCATATTTTCCTTAGATTCAATATTTACATCATTAAAATATTCTTGGTAAAAAGTGTCATAATTTAATAAATCCATATTCACATGGATATAAGGTGATATTCCACTGATGTAATTCAACACCTTATGTTGTTTTCTCAAGTTATTGTGTAGGCACACATAATAGTCATGAAAAATGTTGGTTTAGTCTTCCATGTATTAATATTTTCACTAGTGCAATTATTAGAACTTTATGTATTCATATTAAAAGAGGTACATAGGTTAGTATCATATTGGAATCAAAATTACTGAGAGGGTGGGGGGTGAAATAGTGTTTAAAAATTCATTTGCATGTACTTTAACATTCCTTGAACCATCAAAGTAATACAATGATATAATAATGTATAAAGAACAAATCACATGAGTATGAAATAATATCATAACACATAAAACACATATATGAGTGGGAAACCCTAAACGGAAGGAAAACCCACTATTATCATTGAAAATGGACTATTTTCCTATAAGACAAAAGATCAAATTTTATTGAGAGCCAACTCAACTTGGATCACCAACCCTAACAAAGTCAAGCACATACTAATAATGAAGAAACAACTCCATATATGACTTATCACTAACTCATCCACCTTATTAAACCTCTACTATACTATTATTGTCTCATTTCAAGACCTCCTTTCCAAGCAAGATTTTATTTGCTTGTATTGTTTGCCTTCAAAAAGGCCTAAAGCTACCTTGTATATATATCATAATCATGGTTACACACCATTTAGTAAGCCATACACCTTAAAAATCTTTGTTTATCCATATAATAGGTCATATATCATCTTTTTTACATGATTAAAATGAGCTTTGGATCCCTTTTGGTCTAGAACAACTCAGTTAGGCCTCATTTCTTCTTTAGGCTTCACAGAGACCTAATTACATTAGGTATATCTTCTTAGCATCAAATATTGATTTTATTAGGCCTATATCACCTTCTAAAACAATTTAAAATAATTCAATCACTTAAAAAATTATTCTACTAACCTACTCCATGCTTGATTTGATCTCTATCTTTCATTCATACCATGAAAGCTCCTTGAGGACTAACTGCCATATTACGCTTGTGTACCTCAAAAGTTTTTATTTTAAAATGAATTATAAAAAAACATTGTATATATATTCTTCATGATCTTATTTTCATCACCATATCTTTGAACACATTCACTCAGGCAGTAAAGGCTCAAAAACATATATGTAGCTCACTCACTTAGAACTGCCAATTTATCTCAAAGACATGTCATGGTGACTTAGACCTCCAACACCTATGTATAAACTTTCCATGACTCATGATTCATGTAAATGGTCCTACTATATATCCATAATATTATTATATATAAATATTATATGGTCTAATGATAAATATTAGTCTTATAGACCAATTTATTGACCTTATATCACATAATCTTATCTAAACTAGACAGGTCAATTTATGAGCAATTTTTTCACCCTATTCAATGACATAAAAAAAAATTTCAAGTATTAAAATTAATTAAAATTCATTAATAAAATATTAATGTACTTGGTTTCATCAATATAACATGATCACACCCTCAAATCCATCTTCTCATCTCTACCTAGGTTTTTCACTATTCACACCATTAGGTTTGTCTACAAGTGGCTAACTTGGATGAATAATTTAAACATACTTAAAGGGTGGATACATTCCATAAACCATAACATGCATGTATTATGAGTCTATATCTACTTATACCATCTATTTGGTTTTTTTTAACAATGCAACTTTTGAGAGCTATAATAGCTTCTTTACAAATAAGCCTAAATATATATCTATTTTATCTCTCATATAAATAACCACCATCACATATAGGTACCTAGGAGAGTTGGATACATGATCCAATAACTTTTATATGAATTTGAGTCCATTTTGATCTGATTCGAATAAAATCTTTCAAATCAGGTCATTATTAGGGTTTTAAGGAGTTTTAACATAGGTTTTGGTATTAAAAATGTTGGAATCATAATAACTAGGGGTGAATCAATCTTAAAAACATTAATTATATTCCACTTAACATTCATGATGAATTCAATAAACATATAGATCAATCGAAGCACAAATAACCATACATATGAAATACAAAAAACACATCATATATGAGGGAAAACCTCAAGGAGAAGAACACCCATTGATCTCTAAAAATGGAATAAAATCCTATAAGATAAAAACCAAATTTATTGAATCACTAACTCCACATGGAACACCAACCCCAACTAGCGAAACACCCATTTGAATAGGATTTAACAAGCATCTACTTATAATGAGGAACCAAACCACTAGATGACTTAGAGTAAGATCAACCACCTAATTTATTTGATTACCTTTAGAAAAAATTATTTCTCAATGCATAGATGATTACTACCTCTTCATCTCTTCACACTCTTGTCCCTCTCAAACTACCATTTAGGCCTCTTCACTCAACTAGGTCTCTTCAAGACTGATTAGATCACATGATCTTGATCTTCATTCTTAGACATCCTATTAGATATTCATGAAAATAATTATACTTTATTATGATGGCATATAAGACCTTATATCACTCAAGGATCTTCTATCTCATTCGTTCCTCAATTTAATACTCTAACTAGCCAATTAGGCTTAAAAAGCCTTATTCTTATACAACCCTCTTACTCACACACCTATTGGTCATCCACACATACTTTACCACTTATATTTTCAAAATAATAGTCCTTAATACATGTTATAATAAATAATAAATCATTTATTTAGGTTTTACACTACTCAAATAGACCAAATCCTTCTTTAGGTCTCATGGAGACCTAATTCCATTAAGCCTACTTTAGGACATGTTACCTTATGACCCCTTTGAACATTTTACACCTTTACACATGGTGTAAAATTTACATAAACTACTAAAATATTTCTTATCCAACATCTTCCAATCACCATGACACATTTTAGGTCCATCTACCACTTGAAACACTTCATTAACACTATTCACATTAGGCCTTTAAACACACAAAAAAGTCTATCTTTAAACAAATGAAGATAACACATCATTTAGCCACCCAACCATGACAATAAATCACTTATATAAAACCTAAATTATCTCAAAAATATCACCATATTAATTATACACTTGCACTCATGATATAAGGCTTCAAGAGCACCCCTACAACTCACTCACTTAGAACTGCCAAATTACCTCAAAACATAGCCATGGTGACTTAAAAATCCAACACCTATATAGACATTTTAAATTGATTATGATGCATATATATGATCTTATGTGATCATTAAACCATTTTAAAATAGAAATATCATATGTTTAAATGTAAAATACTGGTCTGTAGACTAATCTCATAATATATCTCATTGTCTCATCTGAACTAGACACGTCAACTTGTGAACAACTTTTTCACTATATTTGCTAACCTAAAAAACTTATAAAAAAATAACATGTATTATAAGTCTTGAATAAAATCTCTATGTACTTGGTTTCATCATTCTATCATAAAAACACATTCCTAATCATCTTCTCACTATTACTTAGGATTTTCACTATTTACACCATTAAGCCTATTAACACTTGGCTAACTTGAATGACTAGTTTATAACACTTTAGGAATATAATATATCTATGAAACTTCATGGAAATTATTGATGCAATGGATTACACCCAGGGCAAGGAGGTTGAGTTCCTACCTTCCACACATCAAAATGGAAACTCCCCTCTCACCTATGGGACCGGCGAAGCTGGAGGGCAGAGTCTCTAGGTAAGGGCTAGCTCCCTTTGAGGCAACTGAGTTGTTCCAATAAGTGATAAAATAGGTATATAGATATATAATGGGGGGGTGAAAATGGAGAAGGATTACAAGAAAAGAAACATACTCTAAAAAGAGGTGAGGCACCAAAATGATTCAACCTTCTCACACAACACTTGAAATCAAACAAACACATATGTACACTTCAGAGTGGCAGAAGGACCAAGTTATAGGAACTTAACAAGGAGGCCTTAATGGAACACACAAGAAATAGAGACTCACTTAAGGTGCTATAGAAAGGCACACTGTATAGTAGCTTCTTCTATCCCTACACTTCTAATTATAGCTCTCTTTGTTACCTACAAAATGACACCTTATAGACACCAAGTGTGTTGGTGTTGAACTTGTGAAAGCATCAAGAAGCAATGATTAGACACAAAATCAACACTCAGACACACACATAGATGTCTAACCAGAAAGAGGTAAAAATGTGTTTATTGATTTTAGGTGAAAAATTTGCCAGGGCTTCACCTTAAAAATGTGGGAGATGTTTCTCAAATGACAAGTCTCCAATATATAGAGGAAGGAAAGAGGCCTTTTGGCACCCCTTTTACAAATGTCTATGTGTGTTCTGGTCATTGGGAAGAGTAGGCCGCTTAAACATAAATGTTATGTCAGCCCTGGCTCTGACTTTAGGAATTTTTTGACATAGGCTATGCCATTTCCCCATTAACTGAGACTGCTCCTTGAAGGCACCCAAGCCATTTTATCTGCTCATAAATGTGAAATAAATAAAAATGGGTCACAAAGTTGGCCATTCGTACCTTCTAATGGTCAATTCATAGACATTATATCACCTTCTAGAGTAATTTCTTGAATCAGCACTTCCCTTCACCACTTGAACTATCTGCCTACTTCTACACTTGGCACTTTTGTCTTTTCCCTGCCTTTCCTTTTTTGGTTCCCTCAACCCTCAGGGCTATGTCTGAGTGGGTCGCTACATTCCTTGGGCTCCTTTCATGGTTGGCACTCAGGCAATTAAAAACCAATAGCTTTTTCAATAGCTTAAATTTGACATTCACACAGCTGTCATCACTTGAAAACCAACAGCTAGTTCATCCTCATAAAGTTGATGGCTTCTTGGATGTCACCATCCTTGGCAATTTCCTTCAGGCTTTTCTGCTTTGCCATTTTCTGTAGACTCCCTTCTTAGCACCTTCCCGAAGGGAAGGTGACCCTTTAGCCTTTAGAAAGTTCTCCTTTATTTTGGCTAAGAGTCCCCCACAAGGGCACCTACCCTTTGGGGTCCTTCGGCTCTTTGGTGAGTCTCTTATTTGTTTTGGACTTTTCCCATGGACAAAAAGTCTATGGGAATTGGCCGTTTAGCTTCCCATGGCTTTTTACCTCAGGTTTTTTTCCTGCAGATAAAAAGTCCATGGGATTTGGCCACCTCCAAATTTCTTCACTTTAGTCTTTTGGGCAGCCCCTCCAAATTTCTTTGGGCTTTTTGTCTGAAGGAATTCCTTTAGATAAAAAGTCTGAAGAAATTTCACCTTTTGACTACCTTAAGCAAAAACTTACCTTTTGCAGCTTTCTTTCTTTGTGGCCTCTATAAAGTGTCTTTGCCCTCTACAAGGGCTTATTGAACCTGGACTACCCTTCACAAGGGCATCTACCCTTTGGCTTTGGGGGAACCTCATTGAACCAACCCATTAAACCAAAATTGGTTCAACAGTTCAATGCTATGCACCAAGTTGATTGAACAAAGGTGGTTGAACCATTTGTTGAATTGAAGCCTTTAAACCACTCATTGAACTAAAGCCTTTAAACCAAAATATTCAACTAAAGCATTTGAACCAAAATGGTGAACCAACCCATTGAATCGGTTCAATGGTTCAATAGATCAAGCAACTATTGAGCCAAGGTCATTGAACTCTTTCCTAAACCAAAGTGATGAAATTAAAGATTGAACTGAGGCTTGAAATTGAAGTGATGAACTTGAAATGATGAACTAAGGCTTGAACCAAGGCTAATTAAACTATTAATTGAACCAAGGCTTGAACCATACCATTGAACTAGTCTGTTGAACCAAACCATTGAACCAATTTGTTGAAGAAACCTATTAAACTGGTTCAATGATTCAACACTGCGCACTGAGCCAAGTCCTTGAACTAAATGTTAAACCTGAAGCCACTTGAACTTTTTGTTAAACTTTTTTGATGAACTAAGTGTTGAACTTAGCTGATTAAACCAAAGCTAAAGAATGTTAAGATTGAATCAAGGCTTGAAATTGAAGTGATGGACTTGAAGCAATGAACTAAGGCTTAAACTAAGGCTGATTAAACTACCGATTGAACTAAGGCTTTGAACTGAAGTGATGGTTCAATGGTTTGAAGATGCCAACCTTCCTTGTAAATTTCTTCAGACAAAGGCCCAAAAGAGCCTTATAAACCCTAAAACTCTCTAAACTAATTCTTCATACGCCAAAGACTAACTTGAAGAGTCCGTAGAAAATCTTAGACTTGTACAAAAATAAAAAATGAATTAACATAGAATAGTAGGGGAAGAATGGGACCAATTTTTGCACAAGTCCAAGATTTTCTATGGACACTACAAGTTAGTCTTTGGTGTATGAAGAATTAGTTTAGAAAATCTTGGACTTGTGCAAAAATCAAAAATGAATTGACCTAAAATAGTAGGGGAAGAATGGGACCAATTTTTGGCCTGTTGGGCAAAAAATGGTCAACAAATAGGTGACTCCCAAGGGAAGCATGCCTATTATGCTTAGAAGCTAGATGCCTTAAAAATCCATTAGGCATGGAGTCTGATTATAACTTAAAGATCAAAAATAGCTCTAATAAATCTAGAACCAATCACACAGATTCACCTCAAAAAGAAAAGAAAAAACACACACCAAGCTAAGAAAACCATCAGCATGTGTAGAAAGCACTTAGGGAAAGTAAGAAAACAATAAGGGAAAATATATACATGATCGAGAAAGGGCTCAGTGATAATGCTTAAGATTTATCCCATTAGCTGGGATATAGAGTTCTTCACCATCCAACCTAGAGAGTTGGAATGCATTGTGTTGTTTACACTGAGTGATTATGTATGGGCCACTCCATAGGGCATCTAACTTTGCATGCTTTCTAGGCTTAGCTCTGTCTTCATCCCATTTCAAGACAATGTCTCCTTCAGAGAAACTTTTTGATGAAGATTTCTTGCCGAAGTGTCTCTTTACTTACTATTGGTGGTTAGTCATGGAAGCCATAGCTTGGTCCCTTGCATCTTGGAGTTCCATTAGCTCACATAATCTAACCTCCATGATATTTCCTTCTTCTAATTGTAGTTTGTGAGCGAGGTCTAAGGCTGGTAATTCAAGTGAAATGGGGAGCCTAGCTTCCCTTCCATAGATGAGAATGTATGGCGAGTTGCCAATTGCCCTCTTTGGGGTGACCCTATCTGCCCACAGGTTTGTTTTCAACTTGGCATGCCAAGTCCTCTGATTTTCTTCCATGGTCCTCTTGATGATCTTGATCAAGTTCTTGTTGGTGGACTCAGCCAATCCATTCCCCTATGGGTAATAATTGGATGAAGGGCTGAGATATATACCATATTTTAGCACCCATTCACTTGTTTTGGTTCCCAAAAAAGCCAATACATTATCTAAGGTTATGGTTGCTAAAACTCCAAACCTTGCCACCAGGTCCTCATAAAAATCTAGGACCACACTTTCATTGGCCTCCTTTAGAGCAACAGCCTCTACCCATCTCATGAAATAGTCCATGGCTATTAGGACCCACTTGTGTCCAACACTAGAGGGAGGGTTAATCATCCCTATGAAGTCCAGGCCCCACTGGATGAATGGCTGCTCTAGTTGAATAGGTTGTAAAGGAATGGCAGCTAACCATTGCTTCTCATCAAAAAGTGTGTACTTTGTTAGGTTGTGGAGCTAAAATCTTCACCAGGATGCAAAAAAGAGGAGTTACAGAGGTTACGGAGGTTGTGGAGAGTTGCAGAATGAGTTGTAGGGCAACTGACATCAATCTGATCAACTGACGTCAATTTGATCAACTGACGTCAGTCAGATAGTAGTAAAGAAGCAACTGACATTGGTTACCAGTCGGCTGACATCGGTCAGGGAAGAGCTGACGTCGACAGCCTGTGCATGAACATGTAGTTTACATGTTGATTCCAGAGAGTCTATTTTTGGACTGTTAGTTTACATGTTAAAGGTTAATTATACTCTTGAGTTGCGTGTCTAATTATTGTAATTAAGATAGTCTAATTATTGTAAGCATGAGATCTATATATAGACTCATGGGTTGTATTGTAAAAGAGTGCTAGAGAGTAAGAGATCAAATAAGCTCCTTCAAAGAGAGGAGAGTAATGGTGTGTTCCTCCTAGTGCCACAGTACCAAGTGTGGGTGATGGTTTGAAGAATTAGAAGGGTTCTTCGTGTATGCATTGTCTTGGTTAGCAGGTGTGCATGGCTTCTTTTGGAGATCTACAATGGTGAGTAAGGTCTAGTGATTTCCAGGTAGCAGTAGAGAGTAGGAGATCTACTTGGAGTATGATTATGTACTTGGTGTACTGGCAGCGTGTTACTAACTGGTGGAGGTGAACAACAATTCTATATTTGAGTTGTGTGTTGGGACCAAGAGAGAGAGGAAATAAGGTATTGAGGTTTGGCGAGCCTTTGAGGTGGAAGAAGAAGTGGCATCTTCTTTATTGTATTTTCTTCTGAGTGATTATTAATACAATTGTGTATTATCTCTCACATCCTGTGTTGTTTCATATTTCTAGTTACTTATTCATTCTAGTTAAATTCCATGTTATTTGCTAATACAAGAAGTAATCATATGTGCTCTAATTGGTGGAGCAAGATCCTGACAGTTGGTATCAAAGCAGGTTGACCAGGTTGACCAGGTTGGTACCAACTTGACAGTTGATATCAGAGCTTTTGGTTGGATTGACTAATAGATGGTTTTAGATTTGGTTAGTGTTTGTTGATTACAGATCACTCTCAGGGGTTTCAAATTGAGTGGGAGTATAGCAATGGTAGAAGAAAGTAAGCTATGAATGGAGAAATTGAATAGCATGAATAGTTTGATTGATGGAAAGAAAGAGCAGGTAAAGAAAGATTGTTGGTTGATAGAAGATCAGCATGTAGAAGTAGATGTTGCAGGTGATGTTGCACAAGTTGCTCTGAATAAAGTAGAATCTTTGTTTACATATTCTTTTGCCTCTTTCCATGCAGCCTGAAATAGAGCATCTTTTCATGGGTATGTCTTTGGAGACTTTGGAGAGATTTATTTAGGGGTTGGTGAGCCTTGCCAAATGATTGGCAAAAGGGAAGTGAAGCTGAAATTGTAGATAGATAACACATAGGTGTTGAAGGAGGTCATGCAGGTACCAGTCTTGGAGATGAGTCTAATTTCCTTAGGAAAGTTGGGTGATGGGAGATGCACAATAACTCTCATAGTAGATGCACTTGAATTAGATGGTGGTAAGAAAGTAGGTATCCTTTATCTATCTACTTATATTACTGATTCACCTTCTGGTGTAGAGATGTGGCTTTGTAGGCTTGGTCACATATGTAGGAAGGGAATGCATGTTCTTAAGTGGAAGACATATGTTTTTGATAAACTTAAGAACTGGAAGGCCTTGGTGTTCATGGAGGAGATGACAGACAGAGATCAGCTGAAGAGACTGAATTATTCTAAGCAAGGTTGTGTTGATTTGAACAGGGTTTTGATCCAAAAGGAGCTTGCGGGTAAAAAGTCATCACTCATAGGTGAACATAGGTACCATCATCAGTCATACCTTGGCAGTCTTCTTGTTATCGATGTCAGTCATACCATAACTGATGTCAGCAATAGGAAGACTGCCATTAGTCAGAAAGGAACCGACGTCGGTAGAAGGGATACCGGCATCAGCCAGGGAAATGATGTTGGCAGTCAGGGTTAGTGCAGGAAATTGACATTGGTCAGATGTAGACTAGGAGATGGCTGAGATCGGTCACTAGAACGGATGGTGGGCAGACAACACACTATCAAAAAGGTCTCAAACACTCATATCAAGGATTTTGAAAGGGTAAGTGAACCTCATATTCATTATTCACCTTCTTTATATTTCTTATTGATGGTCAAGAACCAAGAAAATGTGAAGAGGCAATGTAGGTAGAATCCATAAATAGTGGGAGCTTGGCAATCCAGAAATAGTGGGAGCTTGGCATGGATGACGAGTGTGAGTCCTTGGAGAAGAATCAAACAAGTATTTGTTGGTGGAGTTGTTAGCTAAAAGAAAACACTGAGAGATGGATGGATTCCCAAGTTAAAGAAGAGAGTGAATGGATATGTGAGATAGAAGGCCAAGGTATATGGTCTTGAGGAAGCTGTAGGACAATGGTATAAGGGTTGACAGGTGGATGACAAAGCAGGGCTTTAGTCAATGTCAGTGTAACTATTGTGTTTGTCTTTACCAGGTGGATGATGAGTCACGACATTATCCGGTTACTATATGTGGGTGATTTGCTAGCAAGTTTGTACATACAGGGATTTGTTGAGCTAAGGGTAAGGTTAGTTCAGAGGTATGTCATGGAGAATTTGGGAGCAACAAAATTCTTTGGCATAAGAGACATGGAGATTTTGTCTCCAGTGGGAGCTGATGTGAAGATGATGTTGGTGAGGTTCAAGATGTAGGATGCAAAATCGGTAAGCACACCAAGGGCTGGATAGTTTAAGTAGAGCTTAGAACAGTGTTTGAAATCACATGAGGTCTAGTGTAGACCTAAGTTTTCTCCAGCAGTGGGAGTTGTCAGAAAGTATGGAGCCAATTCGGAGAAGGAGTACTGGAGGGCAATTCAGTGGATTCTTAGGTATCTGAGAGGGACCAGCAGCAAGGATTCATGTTATGCAGGGTCAATGTCTTCACTACATGGGTTATAGGTTCAGATGTGGCAGGTTACTTGGATGACAGGTGTAGCATCATAGGTTGTGTGGTGGTTGGTCTTCTAGATTGATATTGAAGATGGATACAAGCTAGGGAATAATTTAGATAGTGTATAGGTACAGGTATAGGTGCAGTTGTTTATCTCCAAGTGGGAGATTGTTAGGTTGTGGAGCTAAAAGCTTCACCATGATGCAAACATGAGGAGTTACAGAGGTTGCAGAGGTTACAGAGAGTTGTAGAATAAGTTACAAGGCAACCAACATCGGTCTGATCAATTGACGTTGGTCAGATAGCAGTGAAGAAGCAACCGATGTCGGTTACCAGTCAGTCGACATCGGTCAGGGAGGAGCCAACATTGGCAACCTGTGCGTGAACATGCAGTTTGCATGTTGATTCTGGAGAGTCTATTTTTGGACTATTAGTTTGCATGTTAAAGGCTAATTATAGTCTTGAGTTACATGTCTAATTATTGTAATTAAGATAGTCTAATTATTTTAAGCATGAGATCTATATATAGACTCATGGACTGTATTGTAAAAGAGTGCTAGAGAGTAAGAGAGAAAATAAACTCCTTCAGAGAGAGGAGAGTAATGGTGTGTTCCTCCTAGTGCCACAGTACCAAGTGTGGGTGCTAGTTTGGAGAATCAGAATAGTTCTTCGTGTATGTATGATCTTGGTTAACAGGTGTGCATGGATTCTTTTATAGATCTACAATGGTGAGTAAGGTCTAGTGATTTGTAGGTAGTAGTAGAGAGTAGGAGATCTACTTGGAGTATGGTTGTGTACTTGGTGTATTGGTAGCATGTTACTGACTAGTGGAGGTGAACAATAATTCTGTATTTGAGTTGTGTGTTAGGACTAAGAGAGAGAGAGAGAAGAAGGTCTTGAGGTGTGGTGAGCCTTTGCGGTGGAAGAAGAAGTGGCATCTTCTTTACTGTATTTTCTTCTGAGTGATTATTAATATAATTGTGTATTGTCTCTCACATCTTGTGTTGTTTCATATTTCTAGTTACTTATTTATTTTGGTTAAATTTTGTGTTTAGTTGCTAATACAAGAAGTAATCATATGTGCTCTAATTGGTGGAGCAAGATCCTAACACACTTTTGGCACTTTCTTACATAGGCATAGGTGTCCCTAAAAAGAGTAGGCCAAAAATAACTAGCTCTCATTATCCTTGTTGTGGTAGCCCTAGGAGCAAAATGACCACCTACTATTCCATCGTGGAACTTAGACAACACCTTGTCAGCTTGATTTGAGTCTATGCATCTTAGAAAGACCCCTGAGAGATCCTTCCTAAACAATACTCCATCAACCAGGACATAAGGGAGAGACTGGAGCCTGAAGTACCTTCTTTTCGTCCTATCAAGACCCTGTAAGCAGTCACTAGTGAGAAGAAAATGCCTTAGGTCCGATGTCCAATCCTTCATGATAGTTGGTTTTTTTATTGTAGCTACATCATGAATTAGTAAGTTGTCTTCCCTTTTCTGTTTGAAGTCCATAGCAAGGTGTTCACATATGCCTCTTCCCCTCACTAGCTTGGTGATCTTGATGTATACATCATACTCCATTACCTTGGTGATCCACCCCACTCTCTTTTCATTTAGGTCTCAATTGGTCAAGAAATCCTTGACGCCGAGATGTGGAACCATGAGGTGAATCCTATTGTTGGATAGCGTATGCCTAAATTTCTTCAGGGTTCATATTAGTGCCATGACTTGCTTCTCTATATATGTGTATCTAAATTTGAAATCCTCTAACCGCTAGCTAAAAAAGGCAAGTGGTTGTTCAAGGTCATCACCATTTGCTTGGGTAAGCATGGCGAAGATTACCTCTTCATTGCCAAAAGTGTAGAGGTTGAAATCTTTGTTGAAGTCGAGGCTAATCAAAGTAGGAGCTCAAGTTATGGCCTGCTTGATGTCTTCAAAGCTGTCCTTCCTTTGTGTTGTCCACTTGAAATCCTCACCCTTGCTCAGCATAGAGGTCAGTGGCTTGACTATCTCTATGAAATTTGAGATGAATCTTTGAATGAAATTTATCAGGTAATACTTTAAGAAACCCCTCCTTTAGAAAAGATGTAAAAAATTGGCGAAATGTGTAAAACACCTGTCAAAAAAATTTATTTTTTGTGGCAAAAACAATAGTTTACAAAGAAAAAATAATAATTTCCATTGGCGAATCATTCATAGTCTCTCAAACAATGTGTAAAATCTAGGCGAATTGTGTTATTTTAAAACCACAAAAAAATTATACATTGGCGAACAAAAAATAATAATCATAGTAAAATTTTAATTTTGGGCACTGGGAATGGGGTGGGATCAGCTTGTGGCACTTTGCGAGAGATATTTTCATACTATTCTATCACACATACATCCCTTCATGCAGCCTTCATACCTCCTATGATGTCTCCTTGAAATCTTGAAACCCTAAAATATGGCTAAGTTTGAAACCTTGAAACCCTAGAATCTGACTAACTCTGAAATATGATAGGATCCACCAAAACCTAGAATTTGCATTATAGCTACTAGCGGTCTGAAACCCCTCTCAAACACCCTGAAAGTATATAAATAAAATATAACTTAAAGTATAAGAAACTAGATGTCCATAATAAATGTAAACTTATACTTAAATGTTTATTTTATTTCTATACTGTTGGCTTCAAAAAAAAAGGGTTATTGAATGTCTCATTGCTATTTTCTTTAATTCGGATTTATACATATTACAAATGAAAGTGTGTTGGCAAAACGAACCGACTCTTCCACTTCCCATAACGTGAAACCCGGCGAACATTCCACATTAAGCGCTACCTACTCAGCTACGTGAAAGGCGAATACTGTCAGGCAGAAACTCAAACGAAACATTTGCCTTGGCGATTACAAAGCTAGGCAATCACGAAACCCAAGAAAGCTTGGTGACCAGGAAACCATGTAACGGCATAGAAATCGCCAAAAAACACACTGACAAAATGTAAAATTTGCCAAAGTATGAATATTCACCACTAAAATATTCCCTAAAATTTATCTTTCCAAAGAAGCTCTACAAGCCCTTCTTGTGCTTAGGTAGGGACATCTCTAAGATAGAACAAACTCTCTCGGGCCAATGGATAAGCCCTCCTTAGACACAATGTGGCCAAGGAGTTTCCCCTCATGAATAGCAAACACGCATTTCTTCAAGTTGAGAGAGATGCCAAACTCTCTACACCTCTCAAAAAATTTCTTGAGGTGTTTCATTTGTTGGCTCACTTCCTTGGAGAATACCATCACATCATCGAGGTATACCAACACATTATTGTTTATCAACCCTTGAAAAGCCATGTCCATGGCTTGTTAAAAGGTAGCACCAACATTAGATAGCCCGAATGGCATCTTCTTGTAGGCAAACATTCCCCATTTAGTAGTGAAGGTTGTTTTGTGTTGGTCACAACCTTACACTAGAATTTGATTATATCCTGAATATCCATCTAGGAGGGAGAAACGCTCGCTACCTATTACCTTCTAAAGGATCCACTCCATGCTTGAGAGAGGATAATGGTCTTTCAAAGAGACTTTATTAAGGTCTCTAAAATGAACACATAGCCTGATCTCCCCATTCTTCTTTCAGACAGGAATAAGATTGGCCAGCCAGGAGGAATGTTTGATTGGAAATATAATCCCAGACTCAATCAAATTGGCTAGTTTCTTCTGCATGAGAGGCTCAATCATTGGGTTGATAGGTCTCTACTTTTGCATGATTGGCCTGGCACCTTCTTCTAATTTGATGGTGTGCTGGGTGAGTCTTGGGTTGAAACCCTTCAAATCACTATAATCCCAAGTGAAAACATCAGCAAACTCCTGACACAACAAAATGAAAGTCTGCCTTTCTTGAATCATGTAGACTTTTCCATGTATAAGAAGCTTATCCTTGAAGATCTCAACCTTCTCGTAATTCTCTTGCTTAGTTGTGATGCATGCCTTGTCGCTTCTCAATTGGTCATCTCCATTGAAGATACTCTCTAGAGTAACCAAACCTTTAAGGAGCTTATTATTCTTCAATTAAACAATCTAGTTGCCATATTACTATTGTAGCTTTGCTTGGTTCTCTATAGCAAACTCAGCTTCTTCCTATAGGAAGAATGTTATTTGCTGGTCATTGTTGAAGACCTACTAGTTTGTAATGTTATCAGGGACAGAGGGCCGAACTACCACCTTTAAGTAGCGTGAACCATAGTCTCAGCTTATCTCCCTCGAAACATCGAATTGAGCACCAATTACTGCTAGCCTATCTACTTGTTTATTCTGTTCTTTAGGAATGGAGGTGATATTGAAAGCAAGGAAAGCTTCCACCAATTCCTAGAACTTATGCTTGTAAGACTTTAGCAAAGATTTTTTTGTCAGATTCTGGCCTCTCAGCTGATTTACAATCAGCTTACTGTCACCCAAAACTTGCAACTCCTTGATTCCTCTTTTCCTTGCCCATTCCAAACCATGGATAAGGGACTCATATTTTGAAACATTGCTTGTACAAAAAAATTGGAAACAAAAAGATGAAAAGTATATCTCCTTTGAAGGGGAGACTAAGACCGCTCCACCACCGGCTCCCAACCTACTTCTAGAACCATCAAAGTACAATTTCCATAGACATAAGTCCTCTTGGCTTGCCTTCATTATATTTGGTATGAAGGTACCCTCTTTGTGTATGTAGTAGACTCCAAATCCTGACTCCTCTATGAACTTGTAAGGGTCAAGGTCAATGTTATCACTTCCCCATTCATCCAAGAGTAGGTCCGCAACTCCTTCAAGAGCAGAGAATGGAGATTGGTCTACTTGGGACTCTTCTTGGTTGATAATGGCGTAGCTGACATTCACTGCCTTAAGCGAAGATGGTTCTAGATGGTCCCTATGGAGTGGCTAAAATTCAATCTTTACTTTGGTCCCATACTTGGTTCTAAAAACTAGATAGGACCAATTCGCTACTAGATAGCCACCTATCTTGGATGTGAAGTCCCTGGGTAAGCAAATGGCAAAAAAAGGAGAAACATCTGCCACTACTATATCATGGGGAACTGAGAAAGTCTAGAAAGCATGTAATTTCAATCTCAAACCCTTCATTATCCCAACTATCCTTGCAAGTGTCCCATCTAGCTGCAGGACTCCCTTATTCATCTCTTCATATTTCAATCCTAGCTTGTCAGCTATGCACTTGGGCATTACTGAGGTATTAGCCCCACTGTCAATGATGTAGTTATGCACCAAGAAATCTCTTATGACCAAGGACACATAGAAAGGAGGAATTTTCTCTTTTTTCTTGACCTAGCCTAAGGTGGAAGGTTGTTCATTCATCATCAAGACATTATCAGTCCTTGTTGGGACAACTTGTTGATCCAGCTCATGCAATTCCCTTTGTAGTACATCCTTTTGTCCTGGTAGAGACAATGAATCCCATAAGGATATGTTCATATGTAGCTTCTTCATCTGGTCCACCATATTGACTTGAGGACTACCTCCCTTCAAGCTTTCTTTGGGGCTAATTCCAACTTGAGGTGCAGGCTGATGGGCTAAAGGTACAAATGGTGGTTTGAATTTTGGGACCCTCTAATTTTCCTATGATGAGGAAGGCATTGCTGATGTTTGTGTAGCATCTTGATTTTCCCCTATTGCTCTCCTTTTAAATCTTATGTTGGCTGCAACACAATCAGTTTGATTGTTTGAAGCACCCATATAATTGATTTCACAAAACTCACCTTCCAGGTGGTTCATAAGAGTAGAGTCAGGCTGACTCTGACTGTTTCTTGTGATGGGTTGCATTAGAGCCTTAAAGACTTGGGAATGGGTGCCTACCTAATTCTCTTGCACATTTAGTTAATAACACATCATCTCATTTGTATAAATGACTTGTTCCTAACCATATCCCATGGTTGAACAACATGGTTTTTCCTACACCAAATTGTTTTGAATGGGCACCATGACCTTAGATGATGAAGGGGGGCCCAGATTTTAGCCTTGGAAAGGTCTGGTCTAAGTAAGTTGACCCTGTCCTTGATTGTAATTTTAGAAAGGGGGTCTTGGAGCTTGACCATACTACTAGTATCCTTGGTTTGGTCTATTGCTTTGAGCTTGCTGCCTTTTAAGAGCTATAAGTTTGTTTGACATACTCTGAAATAGACTCTTAACTTCATGAAGCTCATTAGATGGAGTAGTAACTAGTTTCTCTATGCCAGGTAGAGGAGCTAATGTAGGAGTAGAAGTTTGAATTGGAGGTAGAATTTTTGGAAAAAGTGGCATATGGGGACTAGGGGCCATTTTCCCAGCTTGTACTAAGCAATTTTTAGCTGCTATAGCTATGTCATAGGTAGTAGGCAGCCCATGTCCCCCCATGGATTGTATCATAATAGTGATATCACTATTCAATGCTCTTAAATAATACAAGAAAGCATAGCTAGCATTGAGTCTTACTAAAATGGGGATTCTATCCCATGTCTTCTGAAACCACGTGTTGAAATCCTACATATATTCATGTGGGGCTCTTTAAATGGTAATCAGCTACTCAGCAATTGAAAGGTGGTCGCTCTTTTCTCCAAAATGGTTTATCAAGTGAATACCCAATTCATTCCAAGAACTGATTGAATTTATAGCCAAAGTCCCATACCAGTCAAGAGCTTTGCCCTTAAGAGACAATGCTAGTAATCTGATTGTGATATTTTCCTCGGTGACATTGTGAATATTGTAGAGATTATAAATATTTCTGATGTGCTTGATGACTGTAATGGGCCCCTCTCCATCGAAAGAAGGCACATTTTTTAGGGCTACTCCTAGAATTGGGTCATGATGTGGGAGATTCAAGGGGCTCTGACCATGAAAAGCCACACAGGGTAATGCCATAGCTAGGATGGGATGTAACTATGGCCTTATTGTGTATGCATTCCTTACAATAAGTTTGGGAGGGTGGTTTACTAAATAAGGATGGGTCTTCTCAAACCTCAATCTTTTTGCTGAGTTCAAAGGCAACTCAACAAATTTGAAAGGGACACCCTTAGAAGCAAATTGTGTGGTGACTTTAGGCATAGGAAGTCAAACTGGTCTTGATTAGGAAATGAATTTCTTACTAGTGGAGTCACCAAATGCTAAAAATAGTTGATTTGTTGTAACAGGACCAACGCCAATCTTGAAACTATACTGAGTGTAAAAATGGGTCCCACCGGGCATGCCAAAAACTATTGATGCAGTGGATTGCACTCGAGGCAAGGAGGTTGAGTTCCTTCCTTCCACACATCAAAATGGAAACTCCTCTCTCACCTAAGTAAGGGCTAGCTCCCTTTGATGCATCTGAGTTGTTCCAATAAGTGCTAAAATAGGTATATAGATATATAATGGGGGGGTTGAAAAGGGAGAAGGATTACAAGAAAACAAACCTACTCTAAAAAGAGGTGATGCACCAAAATGATTCGACCTTCTCACACAACACTTGAAATTAGACAAACACATACATACACTTCAAAATGGGAGAAGGACCAAGTTACAGGAACTTAACAAGGAGGCCTTAATGGAACACACATGAAACAAAGACTCACCAAAGGTGCTATAAAAAGGCACGCTGTATAGTAGCTTCTTCTATCCATACACTTCTAAATATAGCTCTCCTTGTTACTTGCAAAATGACACCTTATAGACACCAGGTGTGTTGGTGTTGAACCTGTGAAATCATCAAGAAGCAATGACTAGACATAAAATCAACACTCAGACACACACATAGATGTCTAACCAAAAAGATGTAAAAATGTGTTTATTGATTTTAGGTGAAAATTTTTCTAGGGCTTTACCTTAAAAATGTGGAAGATGTTTCTCAAATGACAAATCTCCAATATATAGAGGAAGGAAAGAGGCCTTTTGACACCCCTTTTACAAATGTCTTATGTGTGTTCTGGTCATTGGGAAGAGCAGGTCACTTAAACATAAATGTTGTGTTGGCCCTAGATCTGACTTTAGTCATTTTTTGACATAGGCTGTGTCATTTAACCATTAACCAAGACTACTCCTTGAAGGCACCCACGTAGTTTTGTCTGCTCATAAATGTGAAATGAAGAAAAAGGGGTCGCACAATTGGTCATTCACACCTTCTAATGGTCAATTCATAGACACTGTATCACCTGCTAGAGTAACTTCTTGAATCATTACCTCCCTTCGCCACTTGGACTATCTACCTGCTCCTACACTTTGCACTTTTGTAATTTCCCTGCCTTGTCTTTTTCTAGCTCCCTCAGCCCTCAGGGCTATCTCTGGGTGGGTCGCTGCATTCCTTGGGATCCTTTCATGGTTGGCACTCAGGCATTTAAAAACCAACATCTTTTTTACTAGCTTAAATTTGACATTCGTGTAGCTACCATCACTTGAAAACCAATGGCTAGTTCACCCTCTTAAAGTTGACGGCTTCTGGGATGTCACCATCCTTAGCAATTTCATTCATGCTTTTCTACTTTGCCCTTTTTTACGGACTCCCTTCTTAGCACCTTCTCAAAGGGAAGGTGACCCTTCAGCCTTTGGAAAGTGCCCCTTTATTTTGGTTGAGAGTCCCCCACAAGAGCACCTACCCTTCAGGGTCCTTCAGCTCTTTGGTGAGTCTCTTCTTTTTTTCAAACTTTTCCCGTAGACAAAAAGTCTGCAAGAATTGGCCGTTTGGCTTCCCATGGCTTTTTGCTTCGAGTTTTTTCCCTATGGAAAAAAAGTCCATGGGAATTGGCCACATCCAAAAATCTTTACTTAAGTCTTTTGGGCAGCCCCTCGAAATTTCTTTGGGATTTTTGTCTAAAGGAATTCCTTCGAACAAAAAGTCTGAAGAAATTGCACCTTTCGACTGCCTTAAGCAAAAACTTACCTTTTGTGTCTTTCTTTCTTTGTGGCCTCTTTGAAGTGCCTTTTCCCTCTACAAGGGCTTATTAAACCTAGACTACCCTCCGCAAGGGCACCTATCCTTCGGCTTTGGGGCACCTTGTTGAACCAACCCATTGAATCGAAATTGGTTTAACAGTTCAACACTGCACACCGAGCTGATTGAACCAAGGTGGTTGAACCATTCATTAAACTGAAGCCTTTGAACCACTCATTGAACTAAATCCTTTAAACCAAAAGATTGAACTAAATCCTTTTAACCAAAATGGTGAACCAACCTGTTGAACCAGTTTAATGGTTCAACGGTTCAAGTGACTATTGAGCCAAGGTCATTGAACTCTTTGTTAAACCAAAGTGATGAACTTGAAGATTGAATCGAGGCTTGAAATTGGAGTGACGAACTTGAAATGATGAACTAAGGCTTGAACCAAGGCCAATTGAACTACCGCTTAAACCAAGGCTTGAACCAATCCATTGAACCAATCCATTGAACCAACCCATTGAACTGGTTCAACAATTCAACACTGTGCATTGAACCAAGTCCTTGAACTAAACATTGAACCTAAAGCCACTTGAAATTTTTTTTGAGCTTTTCTAATGAACTAAGCACTAAACTTAGATAATTAAACCAAAGTTGAAGAACTTGAAGATTGAACCAAGGCTTGAAATTGAAGTGATGGAATTGAAGTGATGAACTAAGGCTTGAACCAAGGCTGATTGAACTACCGATTGAACCAAGGCTTTGAATTAAAGTGATGGTTCAATGGTTTGAAGATGCCAACCTTCTTTGTAAATTTATTTAGATGAAGGCCCAAAAGAGCCTTGTAAACCCTATCACTCTCAAAACTAATTCTTCATGCGCCAAAGACTAACCTGCAGAGTCCATAGAAAATCCTAG
The DNA here is from genome assembly GCA_037957365.1 of Torreya grandis. Lineage (NCBI taxonomy): Eukaryota > Viridiplantae > Streptophyta > Pinopsida > Cupressales > Taxaceae > Torreya > Torreya grandis. Next base: position 332,360 of record JARHVA010001729.1, read on the forward strand.
ACTTATGCAAAAATAAAAAATGAATTAACCTAGAATAGCAGGGGAAGAAGGGGACCAATTTTTGGCCTATTTGGCAAAAAATGGTCAATAAAAATGATACATGAGTTTCTATCTTCTTCCTCCATGCATTTGATTACTATGTTCAATGTAATTTTTGACTTCTACATCAACTTATTCAAAAACAAGCTTGTACCTCAATAGTTTATCTCTCCTCTCTCTAACCAACACCACTTGGAGGTACCTAAGAGAGTCCACTAAAATATAAAATAACTTAATAATACCAATCTATTATAAGCATTTTTCATCAACATATTCATCATAGGATCCTTATTAGGGTTCTAAGAGGGTTTAAACTTGTTTCTAATCTCAATGATCATTCATAAAACATAACCCCTCAAATTAGAAATGAATTCCTATAATTTTTAGATATGACCCTTCCCCATCTACTATGAATGTCTTAGGTTACCATGAAATTTTTTAACAAGCTGATGAGTATAAGATAATCCTTCTTAGATTGAGAACCCTTCATTCTAAGCACTCGAGAAACCTCCAGACAAATTTTCATTCCTTGTCCTTTAAACTACCTCCAATTGTATGAAAAAAACTTGAAACAACATATCTCACCTTTAAAAATTATTACATTATCTCAAACACCTTGAAATGTGATCATGACCCCTCATTAGGCTACATTCTCTCTCTTTGATCTCTAGACCTTAACCTACAAACCACATTAGGCCTTACAAATGACCTTCATGCCTCTTTCCATTAATTTTCCACCTCACTCACATTATAAATCAAACTCTCTTATGCTTAAACACTACCATATATCCTTCACATACCTTGAAAATAGATCATGATTCCTCAATAGGCCAAGCAGGGTCTTCGAGTAGTCTAGATGCAGACTTAGTCTAAATGTCCTATCCTTGTAGGATTACCTAAGAAAGTCATGAGTGATCTAATTCCTCACATACATTCTCAATCAATATCATACAACCAATCATGCATGTATGCACTCATCTCACTAGGATACCATACTCATACCTTATTACAAGTTCTCTTCATGCAATGACTAGCCTTATGCTACTCAAAGACCTATACCTTCATGCAACTATAATGCATTAGCTGCCTTAAAATTATCTATTTCTTGACAACACCCTTAAAATACAACACTCCATCAATGCCTCTTGTCACATCAACACACTACCAACTTTTGATGCCTCTAAGTGTATCACAGGTGCACTTAGTGTTTAAAGAACACTTCTCATTTTATAATTCTAGGAATTCATGGCATGAGTATTAGGTTTTGATAATATAGTTACCAATGTTGAAATAGAGGAAAATCAAATTGACTATTCGATAAATTTATGTTGATTGATGGTTGGGAACCACCATGTTCCTTGTGAATGTTAAAGTATCTACGTTGTTCTTAGTGAGTTATGATCAAATTTATATATTAAAGACTAATCTAAATGAATATTTTTAGTGATATCTATACTAAAATGATTTCATTAAAAAAAGGATAAAAAGGAAGGGTAGGTTATAAAGAGAATGTGTGATTGTTGATCCTTGACTCAAATATCATGACAAAGTTTTAATTACAACTGAACATGCATTTAACTAGTATATAATTCAAAATAGCATAATCTCATATCTCACCATACACCAGGTAAATTTCTATGGATAATATGAAATCATACAAGTAAGAACTAGATTTTATTTTAAATATTTTTACCAAATTCAAATGCACCTCTGAATATAGAACAAATGAAATGAAGCAAATTCAAGATCCTTCAAATAATTTAGCATAAGCACAAATTAGAAACCTTGTATCAGAGATGAGAATTTATTATTCACAAAACCATTCAAATTCAAGATTTAGAACCAACAATTGAGAGAAAAGCTACATTAACAATTGACACATCAAATTTGGATAATCTTTATAGAATTATTTGATTGTATTAATTGCTTAAAGTATACAAATTTTGCTCAAAATTCTCTTCCCTTTACAAAATGGTAGTATTGCCTTTATAGAAGGATAAGGTAGTATACCAGTTAGTTACAAGATACAAATGTACAAAGATAAGATCAATTGTCCTTCTTTAATCTTCTAGAATACATTTTATTTTCCAAATGGACTAACCTAGAGGAAAATACGCTAACAAACTAGCATATGCCTTTATAAGAGAATATTCCTCTTTCAAAATATCATAAAGCTTTTATAAAATGGAATATTAATTAGCTGTTTGGTGGGCCCTACACCTGAGAACTTTTTTTTTGCTGATAAATGATGTTCATAGCCATTTTGGTGTTGCGCATTGACTAGCTCTAATTCCATAGCCAATTTAAAGAGACACACTTTTTTGTCAACTAGCTCATTCAATTCTCAGTCATTTCTAGCCATGGCTTCTTTGATGCTTTTGGCCTTAATTATCCTTTCACTTTAATTGAATATCATGTCTATGATCCTTCTATTGTCTACCCTAGACTAGCCTTGGCTTTTACTTCTTATTTCATATGTTACCAAAGTAGATATGTGCTTGAATTCATCATCCTTGATGATGTCTACAATAGTAGGTTGTGTAGGGTCTTTGAGCATTTACCCAAGAAGTTTTTAAATCATGTTTATTATATCCTCATCATCCTTTACGATTATCTCTAGATCATATGACCATGCACTTATAACTTGGACCTTATCAACCATAATTCCCAAAATTGCATTCAAATGTCCCAAACTTATTGTTTTGAATCTAGGAATCTACCTTTCAACTTAGATGTTGATTATCCCTATTATTTTATCCTCTAAAGCTAGACATTAAGATATTAGACCATTAGCCACTATATTCTACTATGCTAATGCACTTTTCCTTAGCTTCATTATTTTTAATTCATCAAACATGTCATGAAAGGATTCATCAAGCATTTTAAACATTACCTCAGGCACTAATAGGATAGATTGTGTCTCCAATTTTTCCTTCTCCTTATCCAAATTATATATCCTTTGTTTCATCCCTTTGATGCCTACTCTAGCTTGAGAATGAGTATTATCTAGGCTTACAAAATCCTCTTCATAGATGGGGAGCTCACCAAGTTGTTATTCCCCAACTAGAGTTAAGCCTAAAAATCACTCAACCTTTTGAAATGTGAACTCTTCAATCCCCACCATTGCTTTTCTAGTTGTCACTCTCTCTAATCCAACTATCACTAGATTGAATTGCATAGTAGTAGTTGTTTTAGTGTACTTTGGAGGTTCAAAATCCTCCATTTGGGTGTTACTTAAAGTTCTTAGAGTCTCCATTTGCTTGATATCTGACCCTATAGTAGCCACTATTCTTCTCTCCTCCTCTTCCTTCATCAAATCCCTTATCCATGGCTTGATTTCATCATGTACATCAATATTGATATTTTTGATCAAGGCTAATGAGTAGGAATAGGAGGGGATCTTCTACATTTTACCATAGATGAAACAATCAGGGACAATTGGTCCATGAATGGGGTAATCCTCACTAAATAAGTTGATTTCACTTACAGGGTGAGTGAAAGTCAACTTGGGCTTTTTTTCCCAATTGGGACCATTTCTAGTTATACCTTTCTCTTCTTTGATGGGGGTACTATGGCTAGATCTAAGGTAGTCTTTTTCCCTTTTTCTTTCTCAACCTCCTCTATTTGGGCTTGTGATTCTTCAGCATGTTCCTCTTCTTCATCAGACCCATATGCCTCAACAAGGATGTTGAGGTCATCCTCTACTATTTCACTAGGTTCCAAGGTAATTATGTCTAAGAATTCAACTAAAGACTCTAGCATGTCAAGAGGGGATGAAGATGGTCCTTCCCGAGGCCTGTCTTCTAAATTTTCCTTGCTTGGACATTATGTAATCTATGCTTAGGGATATTTCCTTCCATTTTTAGTTTCTCTTGATGGGAACTTGAAGGTCTAGGTAGCAAATGGTATTGCAGAGGTCCCATTTTCCATATGTCTCTAGGGGAATTTTGGTCACTAGTCAATCTATGTTCAGGTTTGACATTATGTCTCTTAGACCTAGCCAATACCTCTTCAAAATTATTGGCCTTGATGTGAAAAGTGTCATAGGGACCAATTTGATGTCCATAATCTAGTTTGGGTATTTATTTTATTTTCAAATGCTTAGAGACATTGTAATTACGGTCACACTACCTTAGGTCATCTAGATGAAATATGAAGGATTCTCTATATATTGAAATAATGTCTACATGTTTCCAATCTTGTAGAATAGTTCTACCAATTTTCAAAGGAAAGGGATGGAGGAGGCCTTTCCTTTTCTCATTTCACACTCCATCAATGCCATGAATAAGTAGATATGCAATTTCTTGATCTATTAATCTATTGGGGACATAGACAGGCAACTTGTAAGGTTGAATCAAAATCCCTTCAATTCTAATTAATTTATAATTTGTATACAACTAGTTGACTCCCATTAGCTCCACATATTTCTTGATTAGAGGGTTAATCTTGGGCATGAGGATCCTTATGATGGCTTCTACTAAAGTAGGATAAACACAATCACAAATTAATTTCATGTTGTTTTTATATTTAAAAATTTATAGCTTGGAATAATGGTGGGAGATTGTAATTCTACCCTTAGGTGACCAATTTTGATATAGGGGATCTTGGTGGAGGCCAGAAAGGCACCCAATAGATAAGACATCATGAAGAATTGGTTACTATCTTTCTTCTTCATGGTTATGAATTATCATTCTAAATATATATTGATCATCTCTCTAATTGGAAGAGTGAGGTCTTTCTCCACCATGAAGTAGATGTAAGACACCCAATTCTTGTTGACATAAGAGGTTGAAGGGGCTCTACATATTCTATTTAATATATTCATAATTATCCTAACCCCTTTTCTAAATTGGGAAACCAGGATATTGCCAATAGGGTCTCAGATCACATGGTTCCCTTAGAGCAACCATAGTCTAAGGATGGCATCTAAGTCATTCTTTCCAATCCATTCCTTAATAGTAGGCAATTCCAATTGATATTTTTGAAGTTTATAGTAACTCTCAAATGCTAATGGGGAAATGTATGCAATTTTACTAAAATGCGTTTCATCAATAATCCAACCTTGCTCAATTATATAGTCTTTAAAAATGGGAGCAAGGATGTTAATACAATGGATTACCTCTAGTTTAGTGGCACCATGATGGAGACTGGCCATTTAGACTACAACTAGGTCATTGTAGCTTCTGGTCATGGTGGTAATCTTCTATTCCTCCTTCACGATGGGATGCATATCTTCAATGGTCTAAAAGAGCTTAGACTAATCTTATTTCTCACGTTTAATGTAGTAAAATCTAGGTTTATGTCTGTGAAGACCCTTCCTTCATTATTTATAGATAGATACAACTTTGTGTCATCCCTAAGCTATTGTCTCTGAGCTGCCATGGCTTCCACACTTAAAAATTCCTCACTACTATGTTGTAAATGGTCTTTGGATTAATTATTTCGTGCTCAAATTATAATTGGACTATTTCATCTTGATTCTAATTAATCTAAGTTTGAACTAGGTTATTTTATGCAATTTTGGGGCTTTCTTGAAGCTTTGATGCTGATGGCTTATTTAAAATTAGGCTCATTCATGTCTCAAATTTGATTTTGACCTTTGCCTTATATAAATTTGGCATTTTTATCATATAAGATATTCATTTTTGTTATTTTATGCTTGTGTGGTGCTTATACAACATCTATCTATCAAATTTCATGAATTTTTTTCATAAATGCCTTCAAATCACTAGCCATTATTTTTAAAAATTTGCCTTTTACTTTACACCATGAGATCAATATAGGTTGTTGATCATGATCTAGGCTTTTTCATGTCATTGGCCATCTTTTCATCAAGCTTCATGGTTGTGCCACTTGTCATTTCCATGGGATTTTTGAGGTCTAAATATTACACCAATCACATATTGAATATGAGTCTACCACATGTCGAGCCTTGGGATCTCGGGGCTTTATTGAATAGTCTTTGATGATTTCATATCATTGGATCATCCAAGCCCAATGAAGCATGAGTTTTTGATCTTACAAGATGGATGAACTTTAATCAATTCATAGTCATATAAAATAACTTAGGCTAAAATATTTTATGCTAAGTTTATTTCATGTTATTAAACATGCCATGAACATTGGTTAAAATATTTTATGCTATGTTTTAAATCATGATATCAAATGACCTTTTGAATGATATAAAACATGCCCCTTTGTTTAAGTAAAAATATTTAAAGATATTGAATTTGATGGCCTCAAAAACATCAAATGGCATTCATGATAGTGTCAAATTTAAGCTCATAAAGTTATTATATTCCATGGGTCTTGATTTCAATTCACTTCATATAATCAAAAGGAGCAATGAAGCGAGAGCCATCTGATCAAGATCCAAGAGGGTACACATTATTGGTTCAGGGTTTTGTTAAGATTAAGCTTTAAATGTGAGAGCACCATGTGGTGACTTTATGGGGCTCCCAATAATTGACCCTATTGACCTTGGGGAGGAACCATAGGTCATTTATCTCTATTTGAGTCCCTAAGATGATGACACTTGTAATCTTCATGGGACTTCTTTGGCATTTGAAATATCAATATTGTCTTTGCTCCATTGGATCTATTTTGAGTGAGTGGCCATTAACCATTTATCCTAATATATACACTTATATATGATTGGTTCCTTTAAATAATTAAATCCATGACCTTAGTTTTATCCTAAGGTCTGATTATATTAAAAAATATAAAGGGGCCTTAGGGTAAAACTAAGGCTTAAGCAAATATTAAATAATGGACCCACTTCTTCTTGGGTGATCTCACACTATCTGATCTTCAATTATGCTTACGTATGAGTCATTGATCATGATCTTGGATCTCTCATGTGATTTCTCTAAAGGCTAAAGGATTTAATATCTTTGAGCTTCCTTTATGCCATCTAATAAAAATTTGTAATGAAATGAGGGATGTTGGATATGCCAAACGAAAAAGTGTTTAAGTAGGGCTCAAGGTGATAAGGACTTAGGATAAAGTGTTAAGACTAAGGTCCCATTCAATATTAATAATTATGAAGGGGCCTTAGGATTAAGAATTTAGGCTAAATAAGTAAAAAATAGACAATTGACCATTTTTTTCCACAACCCAAATGGGTCAATCCCCTATAGTCAAAATCTTGTATAGGGGATTTTTATAATGTTATAGGGTATGTTGTGGCTTTGTTTGATGTCATTTCATATGCCATTTTAAGTTGGTCATAGCCTATCCTAATCCTTGTGTCTTTTTGTGTCTTAAGAATCATTTTGATCATATATACAAGTAGCAAATTTGCATGGTGTTGAATAGTTACAAGAGTAGGTCCATAAAAGCTTAAGGTGGCACTTGGGAGTTTTATTCAACTTTTGGCTAAGTGATTGGAGCATTCATATTTCCTTCAAAATAAGTGTTCCACATAAATCCCACAACAAATGTACAAGTGTTATTTCCTTTGAAATCTTTATTTTAGTCTTTTGGCCAAGTGTTAATTATTTCAAGACTTTTATTTCAAGGTTTTTGGCTAAGTATTGGGAATTATTTCAAACATTTTATCTAAAATAATTTTCCTGAAGGGTAATTTTTTAAGTTTTCAAAGGTTCAAAAGGGTATATTCTTAATAAAGTGTCCTCTACAACTTTCTTGAAGGGATTTTTTTTAGAAAAATGGTCCACTTCAAGATTTTAAAAGGATTTCTTCTAGAATATAGTGTCTAAAACACTTTTCTTAAAGGACACTTTTTAGGATTTCTAAGGGGCACATTTTGAAAAGCAAAGGAATAATTCCTTTGGAAAATTTTTTGAGGCAAAAGGCAACACAAATATCTCCCAAGAAAATTGTCCAAAGAAAATTTCCCAAAAAAATTCTTCTACAAGAAAGAGCCTCTTTCAAAGTTCTGAAGGATATCTTTCAAAGGAGTTGACCCAAAACATAAATCTAGAAGGGAGATTTTCTAAATGAAGTGACACAAAAAAGAGTTTTTAAGGATATGTTTCTCGATAAAGTGGCCCATTTCAAGGTTCCTAAAGGGTACTTTTCTTTCAAAAAGGTAACTTTTCAAAAGTCTAAAGGGTCAATTTCTCAAGAAAGTATCCCCCATATTTTCTTTGAAGGACCTTTATACAATGAGGTGGACCAAGTCAATGTTCTGAAGGGCACTTTTCAGAGGGAAAAGAATCAAGACATGGATTCTTTCAAACATTTTGTCTATAATATTTATTCAAGGCAAAGACAAAGCAAGCAATTTCTGTAAGAGGAAGTGGCTGAAACATAAATCCTGAAAGAATTGTCTAATGAAAGGGTCCTATTGAGGTCAAAACACCCCAATTTTTTAATATATGGACTCTTGATATATTTTGAAGCTTAGCCCTAAAAGCATTACCTACTTTAAACAATATTAGAATTTGAAGATCATCTACTTTTGATAAGATTAACTTATTATGTTATGTCTTACTTTAAGCTTGCATAACATTCCTAATGATTAGTTTTCAAGTCTCTAATTTGTAGGTTTAATGGATCTCTTGCTGGTAGATTCATGTTCTAAAAACATATAAATAAAACCTTATTTAAAATTCAAACTTAGCAGGAGCATTTGGTGGGAATAGTTTAAATATGTTTTGGACTTAGGCCTATTCTTTATGTTAAGGATTGGTCATATTTTTCAACAGACTAAACCTTGGCTTTAAAATTATGTTTGGTCCACTTTTATTTTCCCCTCTATTCTTTTTTATTTCTAATCGTGTTCTAAATTTCATGCTAATAGGTTCCCTTTACTTTCTAGCATGGTTCCCTTTATTATTTCTTACTTAGCCTAAAGTTTTAATACTAAGGCCCCATCATATTTATTAACATGAAAAGGACATTAGTCTAAACACTTTATCCTAATTTTGCATTTAATACTGAGTTCTAAATTAATTTCCTTACATCTTTCTAGATCTAACAACCTGTGCTTCATCACAAAGCATGATCTAATAGAGTGAGGATGGCCCATGTTTTAATTAAAAAACATGTAACTCATAAGATCTAATGATCCATGCTTCCTTATGGCCCTTCAATCAGATGACATGAAGAAATATTGAAAAATCCAAGCACTTAGTCCTTTAGACTAATCATGTTCAAGTACTCAGATCATGATCAATTGTTCTTGCTTCATTGTAGACCAAATATCAGATGGAGTGAAGACATTGTTGAAAATCAAAAATCCCAAGAGCTTTATGGAGTTACCACATGACACTCCCACATTCAAATATTGATATAAAATTCACCCACATGTCATAAGGGTCTAATTATGAGATTGCTCTTAAATCACAATTGGACTGTTCTCACTTCATCATGATTCTTGATATAATACAGTGAATTGAGTCTAAAATCCTAGGAGGCCACATGAAAGTGCCAAGTGGCACTCTCACATTGGAACACAAGAATTTTATGAGCTTAAATTTAACATTTTCATGACCATCATTTGATACCTATGAATATGTATTTGACATTCATGTGACCATAAAATTTAAGCCCATCAAAACTATGAACTTCACATGCCTAAATTTGACATTTGTGAGACTATCAAATTTAAGTTAGTAAATTATTTTACTCAAGACTAAGATGCACTCCAAAATGTTGATAGAAAGATCATGAATGGCATTGTAAAATAATGGAATCCCTCAGAGGATGTTTAAATGCCTAAAATATATGGACTATAAATATTGAAATGGTTTCATAGGTTTAAATATATGCATGAATGAATTTAGTCTAAGTCTATACCTTAAGTTCCCCATCACATTTGTTTAAATACTATGAACCTTAAGTTAGAGACTTATGCTAAGTCTTATTTTAAAAGAATATTTGTGACATGAAACTTAGTCCAAATGATTTTAACCAAATAATTTATTGTGTTTCTAATATAATAAAACTCTATGTCAAAATATAGCACTTGATCATTATATCATTTCACTTCCTTTCAACATGTTCTATGAGCTTAACATAAATATTTTAGCCATGGTCCCCCTTTGTATAAATCTAGAAAACCTAGGCATAAATACCTTAGCATAAAGTTCATTTCATGTTTAATAAACACAAAATGAACCTTAGCCTAAGGTATTTAAACCTAAGTCCCCGCCTAAATCCTTTGATTTAAAACTTGGTATAAAATGCTTTAACCTAAGTTTATTTATGTTCATTAACATGAAATAGAATTAAGTAAAAACATTTTAGCCTAAGTTATTATATATATATATATATATAATAACTTAGGCTAAAATGTTTTTACTTAATTCTATTTCATGTTAATAAACATAAATAAACTTAGGTTAAAGCATTTATATATATATATATATATATATATATATATATATATATATATATATATATATATATATATATATATATATATATATATATATATATGCATCTTTACAGATCATATGGCTCACACTCCATCATGGAAGGATGATATAATGACATGAAGGCCCTAATGACTATTTAATGGAACTCTAAGAGCCCATGAGATTGACGTATGGTGAACATGTGTTTGAAGTAAAATTGACAAAGGTAATAGAGCTTAAAAGTGTCATGGATGTGCCAAGTGGCACAACCATGGGGTTTAATACCAAAAAAGGACCAATGATAAGCAAGGGCCTAGATTAGAATCAATGACCTACATGAATCATCTGATCATGATCTAATGGAGTGAAATAAAAGGGCATTTTTAAATGATAATAAATAGTGATTCAAAGGCATTTATGAAAAATGACACAAAAAATCCTAGATTGATGCCACATAAGCACCATGCAAGTAGAAGATAACAAAATAGAAAATCTTGTATTCCTAAGAATGTAAACATATAAAGGCAAAGATCCAATTCAAATATGGAGCACGTATGATCCAAATTCTAAATGAGCTATGACAATTAAAGCTATAAATCCCTAAACTTGAATAAAAGACACTAAGTAATCTCAAATTGATTATAGTGAATTTAGAAAAATTTCAATTATTTTTTAGCTTGTAAAAGCTAACCAGAGACCATTTGAAATCTAGTTGTGAACAATTTGCAAGTGTAGAAGCCATGGTAGCTCATATAAAACAATTGAGAGATGAGATAGAGTTGTACCTATCTATGGATAATGAAGGAAGGGTTGTCAAAGATACTGAGATGGATGTCCTAACCTTGAATAATGGTAATAAGAATTAGTCTGAGCTCTTCTGGAACATAGAAAAGGTGAATCCCATCACCAAGTAAGAACAAAAGATTGTTGTTGTCAATAAGAGACACTATGACTTGGTCATAGTTTAAATGGCTGGCATCTACCATGCTACTCCAAAACTAGAGGTACTTCATTATATTGACATCCTTGCTCCAATTTTCATTAATTGTAGAATTGATAATGATTAGATCATCGATGGGGGAAGCTTTAGGAGAGTTTTGTAGATTACACCACTAGCCTTTGAGAAGTACTACAAGCTCCCAAAACCCCATGTGTACCTACACACAATCAAAGGATGGACTAGTGAGAATGACTTAGATACCATCCTCATGCCATGGTTACTCTAAGGGAGCCATGTATTCTGGGACATTGAGGGAAAGATACCAATTGTCTAGTTTATGGAATGGATTAGGGTAACCATGAGCCTATCAAATAGAATATCTAAAGCCCCTGTAACTACATACATCAATAAGAATGAGGTGTCTTATGTCTACTTTATGGTAGATAAAGATGTCATTCCTCTAATAGGAGATATGATTAATGTCTTCCTAGGGAAATAATTTATTTTCATCAAAAGGAAGACAAAACAAGTAGTTCTTCATGATGTCTTATCTATTAGATGCCCTGCTAGCTTTCACCTAGGTCCCAATCATTAAAAACTAATCTCTTAATGGCAAAACCACAATTTCCCACCACTACTCAAAGTTACACTTCTTCAAGTATAGACACCACATGCAGTTTTTATGTGATTGTGTCTATCTTTCATTGGTGGAGGCCATCACATGGACTTCGATGCCCAAGATTCCCCCTTTGATCAATAAATATGTAGAGCTAATGGGAGACATCTGGTTCTACCCAAATTAGACTATTATCAAAATTGAGGAAATTCTAACCCAACCCTACAAGTTTCCTATCTATGTTCCTCCCAAGTTGGCAGAGTGGGAAATTGCATATCACTCATTCATGTTATTGATGGAGTTTGTAAAGAGAAAAGGAAAGGCCTCTTCCATCCCTTTTCTTTGAAAATTAGAAGAATAATTTTATAGGATTGGAATTAGGTAGACACCATGTATAGGTATAGGGACTCTTTTGTGTTTCAATTGGATGATCTCACGTAGTGGGACCCCAATAATATTATAGGAAACCATTTGAATAGCAAGCAGCTACCTAACCCAATTTATGACCACTAAATGATCACTCATTACACCTTATAAATAAAGTCTAATAATTTTGAATAAGTGATAGATATATTTAAGAATACCATCATCAAGCTCATGTACAAGTTAACTAGTGATGAAAAGCAAGGGGACATATGGAAAATGCATCCCCAACAATACTATTTGGTGCCTAGACCTTCCAAGACACCTTAGGAACAACCTCAAATGGAACTCCCATAGCCCCCAGCATAAATTATACAAGGCACTTGTAAGGAAAAGGTAAAGGAGAGACACAGTGAGGGATATTCATCTTTAGCTCCCCCTCAAAGACCACTATCCCTAGTTGAGCACTTGGATATGATTACCCTTAAGCCTCATAAAATATTATAGGATGTTCTAATGGTCCTTGCTGAGGCATATGGATTTGAGAAGAAGAAGCATAAGATGAATAAGGTCAATTTCAAGTAGAAAAATATAAGAAAAGATATAAGGGGAAGGAAGTTTCTCTAGACCTAGTCTTAGTGGCCTAACCTAGGAAGAGAAAAGTAGAACTGACAATTAGCCCTATTAGATAAAAGAGGTGAAAGTTGACTCTCACTCATCCTACAAGTAAGATCAACTTATTAAATGAGGAGTTCCCCATTCATGGATCAATCATCCCTAATTGATTTATATATGGAAAGTTACAGAAGATTCCTTCATATTCCCAATCCTGATCTTTGACCCAATCCATTAGTGTTGATGTCCATGAAGGCATCAAACCATAGGTAAGGGATTTAATGAAAGTGAAGGAGGAAAGAAAAATTGTGTCCTCTATAGGCTCAAAAATCAAATAGATAGATGCTTTAAGAGTATCAAAAAACACAAGAGTAGAGGTCCTAGAACCTCCAGAATACATAGTCATCTACCATCATGTAATTCAATCCAGAGTTAGTTGGATTAAAAAGGATAATGAGAAGAAGGGCCATGGTGGGGATAGAGGAATTCATTTTCCAAAAGGTGGAACCCTTCATAGGCTTAAATTTAGTTGGAGGGTAGTAGCCTAGTGAGCTACCCATGCATAAAGAAGATATTGAAATCCTATCTAAAGCATATTCAAGCTAATTCAAAGCTATCATAAGGGGCATGAAATAAAGGACCCATAATTTGGAGAAATAAAATGAAAACCTAGAAGCCTAGGCCATTTTATCAGTGGCTTAAGGCTATTATAAACATGTTTGAAGCTTCTTATTTTTATATGTTTGATTCTTTAAAATCATTAAAACTGAGGCAAGATGCATTGAGCCAACAAAGTGAGGTGGATAGAGAATTGATAACAAAGTGGTAGGATGTAGAGGCTAAAATAAGAGAGTTTATCAAATTTTTGAATAAGAATAAGATTCCTAAGTTCAAAACCATAAGCCAACACACTTGAATGCAATACTAGGGATCATGGTGGACAAGATCCAAAGCTAAAACCCTTGGTCATTAGGTATGGATAGGCTTCTAAAGGATGATGAAGAATTGATTACCAAAATTAAGTAGCTCCTTGGCACCATGTTTTCAAATCATACTAAGACTAAATCCCTAGGGATTATTAATGATGCAAAGTATAAACATAGAGTCAATTTAGTGATTAATGAAGTAAAGGGCAAAATCCAAGGCAAATCAGGTAGTGGAAACAACAAGATTTTTGGCATGATTTTCACTTATGAAGAAAAGATTGTAAAATATAGAAGCATCAAAGAAGCAATGGTAATAGATGATAGAGACTTTGAGGACTTATCAAATCAAGAAGTTGTCTCCCTCCTAAAACTAGCTATGGACTTGGAGATTATCAAAGAATAACATCAAAAGGTTATGGAGCTTGTATAGGAGAAATAAGGGGACCATTAGGAAATGGGCCCACCTAATTAATATTAATTTTTGTAAAAAACACTATAATAAATGAAATAGGAATATTCTTTTGTAAATGCATATGCTAGTTTATTAGTTTATATGACCCTAGGTCAATTTAGTGTAGAAAAGCAAATGTATTCTAGAACTTTCTAAAAAGGACAACTATCCTTGTCTTTTATACATTTTTAATCTTGTAGTTGATCATTATACTAATTGATCTTTATATAAAAGTCATGTATTACCATCTTGTAAGGGAGAAATTGTTTAGAAAAAAATGTATACTTGAAGAAATTAATATAATCATGGAATTATGTAAAGATTGTCTATATTTGATGTGTCAATTATTGATATAGCTTTCTATCAATTGTTGGTTCTAAGTTTGAATTTGAATAGCTTCATGAATTCTAAATTTGCATTTGTGATGAAGGGTTGCTAATTTGTGATTATGCTAAATTATTTGAAATATCTTGAATTTTCTTCATTTGATTTGATCTGTATTCAGATGTGTTTATGTTATTTCAATTTAGTAACAATTAGTGAAAGCACAATCTAGTTCTTACTTATTTAATTCCATATTATCCTTATAAATTTTCCTGGTATGTGGTGAGATCTGAGCTTTATCTATTTTGCATCATATATTGGTAAATTCAATTGTAATTAAAACTTTGTCATGATATTTGAGTTAAAGATCAGCAATCACTTATTTTCTTTCTACCTTACCCTTCCCTTTTGCTTCTTTTTTAACTAGATAACTATAACTTAAATTTAATTATAAATATCCATTTATATTAGTATTTAGCTTATGTTTTGATTATAATTCACTAAGTATTAGCATCAGATACCTATAATTTACAAAGAATTAGACAATGATGGCTGGCAACCATCAATTAATATAAATTTGTGGGGATAGTTAAACATTACTTTTCCACTATTTCACCATAGGCAACATTAAATTAAAAAAACCTACTACTCATTCTCTAGATTCCTATAATTCTAAAATGAGAAGTGTTATTAAACAATAAAAACATCTATGGTATATATAGAGGCATCACCAAGTCTTTCTAGTGCTAGAAGGAGGGTCGTCTTTGTGAATTGGTTGAATACTTGTTGATCTTAGCCTATTTTGATCTAAGATTAATGGTATCTTTGTTATTTTGAGTAATAATTTGCTTATAAGTATGAATATTATTGATCTTTTTAGTCTTTGACATGTCTTTGTGCTTTCTTAGACAAAGAGCACAATTCTTCAAGGTTTGATGCTTATTTTGGTAAAACTAGTAAAAGTTTTGAAAATACATAGTATTTAAGGTTAGGACAACTTTTTTTTTTTTAAAGGTTGGAATATCTTTCATAGATCTGATTTAATTTGAGCTTAGACTTATAAAGATAGATCTTATTTACATAATTGAAAACATCTTTGAGCTATCCTAGGCAAAGATTAATGTCCTTTACTATTATTTAAAAAATATTTACAAAGCGATCTTAATGTGAAGGTTTAATTCCTATTTTTATAAAGGTTAAATTGATACATTATATTGAAAACAAGATCTTAAATCTTCAATCTAAAATTTCCAAGGATTCAAACAAGATCACACTCAGAGATAAGGGAAGCTTTTCTTGAACTTGAAGTTCATAGAAGAGCCATGCATGATAAAGGTAGACATAAAAGATCCAAATATTTTCCAAATTCATCTCTTCAAGCTACCTTTGCATTCAACATTCATCTAGGTATGGCTTACTTGGGAGACTCTTCAATTAATGTACTAGGTGTGGTACATGATATCCCAAATAACCTTTAAAAGTATTTACCTACATTTAGTCCAACTGGTGTAATGACTATTGAAGAACACATTAAGTATTTTAAAGATACCTTAAGGTTGATAAAAAAATTTTAAGAGGATGTAGTTTTTAGTTTATTTCCCTTTACCTTTAATGATGTTTCTTATAAATGGTTTTTGAAATTTCCTGACAATTATATTACTAGCTAGTATGGTTTCACTAATGTTTTCATAGATCAGTTTGGTAAGATTGTTAGTCCATGTGTCATTTACCATTAGTTAACCACCATTAGAAGAGATTAAAGTGATCCCATAAGGTCCTTTAATGATATATTCTATAAAATTTATAGTAGGACCATATAACCTTATAAACTTCCGATGTTTTATCCATAGAAATCTATAAGGATGTAGTGGATCCCATGACCTTTGTATTTTTTTAGGGATCTATTCTAGATATAAATTCATTAGTTATGTCCTATTATGAGCTAGTGATCATTAATGATCAAGTGTAACCCCAAGTATAAATGGCCTATTCTATTCCAAACATCAACCCATATATGCCTATTTTCTAAACATATTCCCCAACTACAACTAGAATATTCTAGCCTTGAACCAACTCCCAAATGTAAATCAACTGCCCTTGAGTCATGTTGCTCATAATAAAAACTTAGGATTCTTGAGTTATCCTACTAATAGCTTAAATGAAAATTATCAAAGAGATTTAGTACCATCTACTATTACTAACAATAACTAGGTGCACAATTCTGAAACCCCCAAGAATGAGAACGAGTCTATTTTGAAAATGGTCCAAAAATTAAACATTGATTTCGTTTAGTTGTAAAAAAAAGTAGGCAATATTGGAGAAAAATATGGTAGGAAATTATCATTTCAGAGGTTTAATAGGCCAAATAATAGGTTTTAGAATGATATTTTTCATAATAATAAGAGTAATGAACAATCTTCTAAAAAGAAGACTATGGACATTAATCTCATTAATATAACATTGCTTGATTATTGTAGAGTGCATTGTATAGCCAAGCATGGGGAGATTTATTTTATAGATTTTTTCAAGGATTTTGAGTCTTTTCAATAATAATTAGACACATTTGAAGTGGTACTTAACAAGGATAGTGGTGCAGGTACCTCAGGATCCAAATCATCTGATCAAGCCTTTATGGTGGAGTCTTTTGAGTACCTCTAAGCCCAACATTGATATTCCTAGTTCATCTAATAAAACTATATGTAACATTGTTGACGATATGAAAAAGATAAAGGCTAACATCACTTTACATGAAATAATATAGATTACAAGACAAAGGGACCTCTTTCTAGAATCATTGTCAATGAAGTCTAGTAAGCCACCCAAGTCTTATCATGCTAATGTGACCATACACAAAGCTAAGGAAGAGTCTCCTCCTTTCTTGCTCATTGTCAAGATGCTTAGTAAGAATTTGCATAATTGTTTATTAGATTTTGGAGCATTTACCAGTATCATGCTAGTAGGCATTTATAAGCAACTTGGCTTGAATCCTATTAATTTTGATAGAGTTATAACTTAGACAAATCTAGAGTTAAGGTTGTTGGAGAGTTATTAAATTTTCATATGAAGTTAGCTTCTAAGCCTAAATTGTATAAATTTATTTATATTCAAGTTGTTTATATTATTTTTATTTATGGGATCTTGTTAAGCAGGGAATGGACCAAGGCTCTAAATGGCTATATTCCCACATATTGCTCACATCTGTGGCTACCTTGCAAGGGAGTTCTTAATCAAATCAAGGTTGAGAGAGATATAAGGATGAAACACATGATCATTGAGTAAAATATTATGAATGAAATGGTAAATATACTTGAATCTATCTTAGGGGTTTTCACCCTAGGGTCTGTAAAGGTATGTGATCCCAAAAGTACCCATGGCATCCCTAGGCTATGGAAATTACATAATAATGGTGTTAGGTGTAAGGTTAGATCGAGACTTAGTTTTGTCCTAACTAATCCTAAGGGCATGCATTATCATGCATCCTATAGAATCTAATTCCCTTGCACTAAAAATATTACTAAATATAAGGCCCTTATCCTAGGTTTGAAATTTTCTATAAAAATAAAGTCAAAGAACTACTAGTCTATGGGGATTCATAACTAGTGGTCAACCAAGTAACTAGAAAATATCAATGCAAGATCTCATACCTTAAGAGGTATAAGTTTAGGTTCTAGGATTTGATTGAGTCCTTTGATGTTTTTAGCATTATTTCCATCCCAAGAGAAGAGATTAAATTTGTTGATGAGTTGGTATCTACTGTAGCCAACCTCATGCCCAACCAAGATTCCCCCAACTTTAGTATTGAGTTGATCCCTTTTCTTTTGGTGCCTGATAATGTTAATCATTTTCAAGTCTTAAATAATGATCAATAGATATTATATTTCATGACCATTTTTATATCATTTTATGCTCATATTATTGATGAGACTGATGAAAATACATCTAAGGAGGACAATTTTGATGGTTACATCATTTAGTTGAATGACAATAAGATCCTTAAGGGGATGATTACTTTAGAAACAATATTTGATCAAGACAAACTAGCTAAGGTTTCTAAGATTCCTAAGGTATGTGGGTCCCCAAGATCAACCCTAGATGGTTAACGTAGGGAAATCTTGCACAAACATTGAGAACAAGAAGGCCGACGAGTTCCTTACCCAATATAAGGATGTCATAGCTTGGTTTAATGATGAGTTAAAGATATTTTATCCAAGGGTCATCACTCACACCATCCCTCTTAAAGAAAATTATAAACCCTTTAGGCAGAAATAAAGACTTGTAAGCCATATCTTAGAAATAATGATCTTTAAGGAGGTCAAGACTACTAGATGCTAGGCTAGTCTTCCCCATCATAAATTCTACCTAGGTGGGAAATTTGGTTGTAGTTAGGAAGAAGAATGGAAAAATTAGACTATGTATTTATTTGAATAATTTAAACAAAGCATATGACAATGATAACTATCCTCTTCATTCTCTTGACTAGGTTATACAAGTTATTTTAGGTTTAGCCATGATGTCTTTTCTTGATGGCTTTTCAAGGTATAACCAAGTGTTGGTTGACATAGAAGACATGATAAAGATAACTTTCACCACCATGTGGGGAACCTTTACTTACAAAACAATTCCCTTTGGGATGATAAATAATGGAGCTAAATTTTAAAGGGTCATGGACCATGGCTTTTAGGGCCGAATTGGTAAGTGTATTATTATATATATGGATGATCTAATAATATATTCTAAAAATAGGGAAGATCACTTTATGCACTTATAACAAGTTTTTGAGAGATGCATAAGGTATGGAATATCCTTAAACCAAAAGAAAATTATCCTTTATATAATTGAAAGTAAATTTTTGGGTCATGTTATAACTAAAGATGGAATCTTTATGGATCTTGAAAGAGTAGAGGCTATATCTAGAATATATCCCCCAAATAGTAGAAAAGAGATAAATTCATTCTTTGGTAAGATAAATTTTGTAATAAAGTTCATTTCTAGGTTTATATAGATTGTCAAGCCATTAAATGACATGCTAAAGAAGGATGCTAAGGTCTCATGGAATGAAGAATATAGGAAGGCATTCAATGATATCAAGGAATCTATTAGCCAAGCTCCAATCCTAAATTTACAAAGGACTTTTATCTTTATTATTTTGTATCTGACTATACTATGGCTAAAGGTTTAACTAAAAAATTTGATGGATGTGATCGCCTAATAGATTTTATGAGTACTAAATTTAAGAATGTTTATTTAATGTATTCGTTAATTGATAATTAGGCATATGCATTAGTTAAGGTAGTAAACAAATTTAGGTGTTATATCCTTAGAAATAAAGTGCATGCTATTTTACCTAACCCTGCCACAAAGCTTATGCTGAGCCATAATGAGCTTGGAGAACATAGAGTAAGTGGATGTTAGTTTTGCATGAATATGACATAGAAATGAAGACAAAAAAATTGGTAAGGTGGCAAGGCTTGATCCAAATGATTGTTAATACCATCCTTAATCTGAGTATTATATAAGTTGATTAACAAAGCTTTCAATCTAGTGAGTGGTATGATTACATCATTCATTTACTAATCAATGGTACCTATCTTATAGGATTGAATATGGAACAAAAGAGGGCACTAAGGCTGAAGGCATCCCATTATTTAATCAATAATGGGTTCTTATATAGGAATAACTTTGAGGGAGTCTACCTCAAGTGTGTCTCAAAAGAGGAAGCTATCCAAATCATAAGCACCTTCCATGAGAAGTTTGGTAATTAACACTCATCAGAGAAGATTATAGCCACAAAATCATAAAATTTGGCTACTATTGGATAAATATTTTCAAGAATGATCATAAGTATGTGAGGGAATGTCACTCTTGACAAATATTTAGCATCAAGGAGCCTAAGGAATCAATGCTCTTGCAATCAGTTATGGTTAACAAACCATTTGCTCAATGAGGGTTGTAAGTGTGATTGATCCCAATTTTTTTAGGGTCATAAATTCATTTGACTACCATAAATTATTACATAAGTGGGTTGAAGTTGTAGCCACCAAAAAATTCAAGATAGAGGAAGTGATTAGTTTCTTAGAAGAGAACATTTGTACTAGATTTGGAACTCCAGTCTCTCTAGTGTGTGACAATGGATATGAATTTAAATCCATAGAGATGAATAAATGGTCTTATGATAATGGAATTTATATGAATTTTTCATCCGAACATTATCCCTAACAAAATGGAGTCTCTAAGTATACCAATAATAACTTAAATGAAAGCAATCAAGAAGTCTTCTATAGACAAGCCTAAGACTTGGCACAAAATACTCAAGTATGCATTGTGGGCAAATAGGATAAGGATTAAACAAGCCTTGAAAGCATCACCTTTTTTTTGGGTGTATGGATAGGAACCAATATTTCCTATCACTCTCAATTTTTCCATGTATAAATTCATGCATGAGTATATGGAAGAGGGCTAGGAGATTGAAAACTCAAGACTACTAGATATCAATCAAATGGAAGATGCAAGGTTAAAATCATTTTATGATTGTAGTTGACATCAAACCATAGAGAAAATGTGTCTTGATAAAGGTTATAGGTTAGCATGTTTAGATAAGGAGACCTAGTTCTCCTTTGGGATAAAGCATTTGAGCCTAAGGGAAAGCATGGAAAATTCACTTCTTTATGGATTAATCCATATCATATTATAGACACATTAGGAAATAACACCTTCAAGCTCAGAGATATACAAGGAGTGGAGTTCACATTACCCACCAATGGGTAGTACTTCAAGCATTTTTTCTCTATTGCTCCTCTTGAGGTCTTTATGGAGTAAATTTTAAGATGGTTAAGTTTAGTATAAATAAGGTAGTTAATTTATTTCAGTTGTTTCTTTCATGTCCCTTGTTTTTATATAATCATGTATATGTTTATTTAATTTCCTTTATTTTCTTGCTTTCCCACTTTCTATTATGTGTTTTGTTTCCTTGTTCCTTGATTCCAATAAGTCCTTTTAGACAAACTTGAGCTCAAAATCTCAAACAATCAAGAGTGTGAGAATGAACCTAATAAATGTGCTGACCATGGATCTAAAATATGATCCTAATGTTGTAATTTAAATAAACTGGTAAGGACTAATGGATAAGTTAATGATTTTTATGAAAAATTGAACATTATCTAGACCTAAATTTAATTTTAAGAAGATTTTCACCTATAGAATAAAAGCTTAATCTATTGAAACACAATCATGATTTCACTTAATAAACATCCTTGCCTAGGACAATGGTTGTAGCCATAGGTGATTTTTTAAGGATCAAACACTTGACCAAATATTTAAACCTCACTACCCTAGTTCCAAACCTTGAGAAAAGCATAAAAGTTCTAAAAATACATAAACAAATGATGAGAATGCAATACAAAATCAAAAGTTTTTAAAGCATAAGTAATTTTGGTAACCTCCACGAGGGCTACGGATGCATAGCTAGAAGTGGAAAATGGCCTTTATTAGATCCAAATGCATCTTTATTAGGGATATGGATGCCTATTTAGTAGTAGAGCAATGATCAAGCCTCCCTTAAACTAGAATCATGGATCTTAATGAATATCTAAGCATGTTCTAAGTCAATATTAATGATTAAAGATAAATAACTTGGAAGTTTTCCCATAAATATCATGGCAA
This sequence comes from Torreya grandis, assembly GCA_037957365.1. Classification (NCBI taxonomy): domain Eukaryota; kingdom Viridiplantae; phylum Streptophyta; class Pinopsida; order Cupressales; family Taxaceae; genus Torreya; species Torreya grandis. The sequence goes on from JARHVA010001729.1 coordinate 354,618, forward strand.
ATAGTAAGTGGGATCAAAGCACACACACAAATTGGCTATGTCTTAATGTTTGATCTCAATTCTACAAGTGATAGGTTTGTTTCAACCATAAACTGATCTAGATAATGGCATCAATCAAATGGAGTGGATGACTTAGTTATTTTTCTAAATCATAATATGTAGGTTCTAAATATTGTTATGTTTCCCCCAAAAAATACCATTTGTTGAGGTCAACATACCCCCATTTTTGAAAATTTAGACCCTTGAGATATTTTTAATCTTAGCGATAAATGTTTGGCCTATTTTGAACATTATTAGAATTTGAAGATCATCTACTTTTGATAAGTTTAAATTAATATATTATGTTTTCCTTCAATCTTAAATAACATTACTAATGATTGGTCTTCATGTCTTTAATTTATAGGTTTCATGGAGCCATTTATGATAGATTCATGTTCTAAAAACCCTGGCATAAAACCTTAGTTCAAATTCAAATTTGGTAGGAATAGTTTAAATATGTTTTGGACTTAAGCCTAATTTTTATGTTAAGGCTTGGTCATATTTTTCAACATGATGAAATCTTAGATTAAAAATTATTCTTGGCCCACTTTTATTTTCCCCTTTATTCCTTTTTATTTCTAATTGAGGTATAAATTTTATGCTAATAGGGTCCCTTTACTTTTTAGCATGGTTCCCTTTACTGTTTCATACTTAGCCTAAAGTTTTAATACTAAGGTCCCATCATATTTATTAACACAAACATGACCTTAGTCTAAATACTTGAGCCTAAGTTAGAGTTTAGTCCCAAGTTCTAACTTAATTTACTTACATATTTTCAAATCCAATGATTCGTGCTTCATTGTGGAACATGATCTAATAGAGTGAGGAAGGCCTAGGTCTTAATTTAAAAAACATGCAACTTGCAAGATCCAATGATCCATGCTTCCTCACAGCCCTTTGATCAGATTATGCAAAGGAATCTTGATAAAGATAAGCACTTAATCCTTTAGACTAATCATGTTTGAGCACCTAGATCATGATCAATGGTTCTCACTTCATAGATCAAAGATTAGATAGGAAAAGACATCATTGAAAAGTCAAAAGCCTAAGAGCTCCATGGAGTTTTCATATGGCACTCCCACATTTGAATATTGATATCAAAGTGACCTTCATATTAGAAGGGACCAATAATGAGCTCTCTTCTTATATATCAATTGGATGACTCTCATTTCATCATGATTCTTGATTTAATGGAGAGAATTGATTCTGAAATCTTGATAAGCACTATTGGAACATAAGAATTTGATGAGCTTAAATTTAACATTTAGATGATTATAATTTGATGCCTACAAGGATGTATTTGACATATATGTGATATTCAACTTTAATCACATTAAAACTAAGAACACCATAAGCCTAAATTTGATGTTTATGAGACCACCAAATTTAAGCTAACAAATTATTTTGCTTAAGACTAAGATACACTCAATAATGTTACTAGAAAGCTCATGAATGGAATTGTAGACTAATGAAAGCCCTCAGAGGATTTTCACACGCCTTAAATATATGGACTACCAATATTAAGATGGTTTCATATGTCTAAATATATGAAGGAATGAATTTAGTCTAAGTCTATACCTTAAAGTTCCCATCACATTTGTTTGAATACCATGAACCTTAAGCTAGATACTTATACTAAGTCTTATTTTAAAAGAATATTTGTAACATGAAACATAGTCTAAATTATTTTAACCAAGGATTTTATTATGTTTGTTAATATAATAAAACTCTATGTCAAAATCTAGCACTTGATTATTATATCATTTTGCTTCCTTTGGCCATGTTCTATGAGCTTAACATAAATATTTTACTCATGGTCCCCCTTTGTATAAATATATAAAACTTAGGTATAAACACCTTAGCCTAAATTTCATTTCATGTTTAATAAACACAAAATGAAACTTAGCCTAAGGTATTTAAACTTATGTCCCTGCCTAAGTCCTTTGATTTAAAACATACCATAAAATGCTTTAACATAAGCCTATTTGTGTTTATTAATATGAAAAAAACTTAGGTAGAAACATTTTAGCCTATGTTATTTTATATGTATGCACTTACTTAAATATATTTCACCTTTTCATATCATATGCTCATGCTTTGTTGTGAAATGATGATCCAATGGTGTGAAGGCCCGATGAGTTTTCAATGGAGCTCTGAGAGCCTGTGGGCTCGACACATGGTGAATACACATTCAAAGTGAAACTGATAAATGTACCAGAGCTCAAAAGGCCCATATAAGTTCTAAGTTTCATAAACATGGGGATTGGTACCAAAGAAGGACCAATGATAGAAAGGTCTTAGATTACAATAAATGACCCATGCTAATCCTCTAATCATGATCTAATGGAAAAAAATAGAAGGGCATTTTTAAATGCCAATGGCTATTACTTTGAAGGTAGTAATGATAAATGATATGAAAAGTTCTAGAGTGATGCCACATAAGTGGCACACAAGTATAAGATGATAAAAGAGAATATATTGTTTGCCTAAGAATGCAAAAGTATAAAGGCAAATATCCAAATAAAATATAGAGCATGTATGAGCTAGATTCTAAATGAGCTACTACCATTGAAGCTATAAAGCCCTAAACTTTCCTAAAAAACCCTAAGTAAACTTGTATTGATTATGATGAATTTAGTAAAAAGTTCAATTATGTTTTGAGCACCAAAAAGATAACCAGAGACCATTTACAATCTAGTTATGAAAAATTTTCAAGTGCAAAAGCCATGATAGCTCATAGATGATAATTGAGAGATGAGACAAATAAATACCTATCTACAGATAATGAAGGAAGGGTTTTCAAAGATATTGAGCTAGATGTCATAGCCCTAAACAATGGCAATAAGAATTGGTCTGATATCTTCTATACCATAGAGGATATGAAGTCTATCACCAAGGAACATAGGATTACCACTATCAATAAGAGACACTATGACCTAGTCATAGTTCAAATGTTTGGCCTCCACCATGTTGCTATTAAACCAAAGTTAATTCATTGCATTAACATCCTTGCTCCAATTTTCATTGATTTTATACTTAATAATGATTGGATTATCTATGAGGGTAGCTTTAAAAGAGTTATGTACATTGTCACACTAGCCTTTGAGAAGTAATATAATCTCCTAAAACCCCATGTGGACCTACCCATAATCAAATTATGAATCAGTGAGAATGACTTAGATACCATCCTTAGACCATACTTATTCCAAAAGAACCATGTATTCTGGGACTTTGAGGGAAAGATCCCAATTGTCCTATTTAGGGAAGAAATTAGGGTAATCATGAACCTATTAAATAGAATATCTGGAGCCCTTATAAATACATATGTTAATAAGATCTAGGTATCTGATGTCTAATTTAAGGTAGAGAAAGAGATCATTCCTCCAATAAGAAATATGATTAGTGACTTCCAAGGGAAATAATTTACTACCATCAAAAGGAAGACAAACAAGTAGTTCTTCATGATGTCTTATATACTAGATGCCCTACTAGCCTCCACCAAGGTCCTAAACATCATAACTGGTCTCTTGAGGGTAGAAACAAAATTTCCCACCACTACTCAAATTTACACATCTTCAAGTATAGACACCACATGCATTTCATATGTGATTATGTCTATCCTGCATTGGTGGAGGCCAAGGATTCCCATGCACAGGATTCCCCCTTTGATTAAGAAATATGTGGAGCTGATGGGAGTCGTCTGGATCCACCCAGATTACATTATTATCAAAATTGAAGGAATTTTAACCCAAACCTATAATTTACCTATTTACATTCCTCCTGAGTTGGTAAAGTAGGAAATTACATCTCAACTCCTTCATGGTGTTGATGGAATTTACAAAGAAAAAAGGAAATGTCTCCTCCATCCCTTTACTTTGATAATTAGAAGAATTGTTCTATAGCATTAGAAGTAGGTGGATACTATGTCTAAGCATAGGGACACTTTTATGTTTTAATTAGATGATCTCAGGTAGTAGGACCCCAATAATGTGGTGGGTATCCATTTAAAGAGCAAACATCTACCTAAGCCAATCAATGAGCACTAATTAGGCCTTCATGACACCTTATACATAAAGGTAGTAATTTTGAGTAATTTTTGGGAAAAATTAAAAATACCAACCTCAAGCTCATTCACAAGTTAACTAGTGGTGAAAATCAAGGGGACATATGGCAACTGCATCCCATTTAGTACCATTTATTTATTGGACCTTCTAGGCCACCTCAAGGACAATGTTAGATGAAACTCCCACAACCCCAAGAATAAATTATACAAGTCACTAACAAGGATAAGGTAGAGGAGAGACTTGGTGAGGGACCTTCATCCTCATCTCCCCCTTAAAGACCACCATCCCCAGTTGAGCACTTGGATATGATTTCCCTTGAACTTGATGAAATACTAGAGGATGCCCTATAGGTCCTTACTAAGGAATATATCTTTGAGGAAGAAGAATCACGAGTTTAAGATGCTTAGGTTAAATTAGAAGAAGTTGATCAGGGAGATAGGGGAAATAAGTTACCTTGGACCTAGTCCCAGTGGCTTAACCTAGGAAGAGAAAAATAAAACTGACAATTGTACTTGTTATACAAAAGAGACCAAAATTGACTCTCAATCATACCATAAGTGAGATAAACTTATTTAGTGAAGAGTTCCCCATTCATGGACCAATCATCCCTGATTGGTTTGTGTATGGAAAGTTGTTGAATATTCCTTCCTACTCCAACTCTTTGGTTCTGACCCAATCCATCAGTGTTGATGTGCATTAAGAAATAAAGCCATGGATAAGGGATTCAATAAAAGAACAAGAGGAAAGAAGAATTATGACCACTATAGAGCCACAAATAAAATATATAGATTCTCTAAGAGCATTAATTAGAACAAGGTTATAGGTCCCAAAACCTCTAAAATACATAGAATTATCTACCACCATGTAGTTCAATCTAGAGACAACTGGATTAGTAAGTGTAATGATAAGAAAGGCCATGGTGGGGACAAAGGAATTCATGTTCCAAAAGGTGGAACCCTTCATATCCTTAAATCTAGTTGGAGGGTAGTATCTTAGTGAACTTCCCATGCATGGAGAAGATATTGAAAGCCTATCTGAAGCACATTCATCCCAAGTTAGAGCTGGCATCAGGGGCATGAAACAAAGGATCCAAAATTTAGGAAAATAAAAGGAGAACATAGAGACCCAAGTCATTTTATTATTTATTAAGGCTATTATAAACATGTTTGAAGATTCCTTTTTATATATGTTTGATTCTTTAAAATCAATAAAACTAAGACAAGATGCATTAAGCCAACAAAGTGAGGTGGCTATAGATTTGATAATATAGTGGTAGGACTTAGAGGCCAAAATAAGAGAGATTATTATCATATTTATTTGGATTAATATTCCTAAGTTCAAAATCATAACCCTAGCACACCCAAATGCAATACTAGAGATCATGGTGGATAAGATCTAGAGCTTAAGCACTTGGTCATCAAGTCTAGATAGGATTCTAAAGGATGATGAAGAACTGATTACCAAAATTAAGCATCTCCTTGGCACCATGTTGGAAAATCCTACTAAGAATTCAACCCTAGGGATTATTGATGATGTAAAGTATAAACATAGAGTCACTTTAGTGAAGAATGAATTAAAGGGAAAAAGTCATGGCAAATCAGGTAGTGATAACAACAAGATTTTGGGCATGATCTTCATCACTAAATAAAATATTATAGAAGCTAGAAGAATAAAATAATAAATGACAAGTAATGATAGAGTCTTTGAAGACTTGGCAAAATAGGAAGATGTTTCCCTCCTAAAGGTAGCTTTGGACATGGAGCTTATCAAAGAACAACATCAAAAGGTTATAGAGATTTTGTAGGAGCAAAAAAGGGATCTTTCAATAATAGGCCCACATAATTAATATTATTTTTTGTAAAAGACATTATAATATTTGAAATAAGAATATTCTTTTGCAAAGGCATATGCTAGTCTATTAGTATATTCGCCTCTAGGTCAGTCTACTGTATAAAAGCAAATGCATTCTATAAACTTATTAAAAAGGATAGTTGCCCTTATCTTTTGTATATTTTGTATCTTGTAGCTGGTTAGTATACTACGTGATCTTTCTATAAAAGGCATGTATTACCATCTTGTAAGGGATAAATTTTTGAGAAAATTTTTTATACTTGAAGCAATTAATATAGTCAAGTAATTCTACAAAGATTATCCTAATTTGATGTTCCGATTGTTAATATAGATTTCTCTCAATTATTAGTTTTAGGCTTGAATTTGAATTATTTCATGAATTTGAAATTTGCATTTGTGATGTAGGGTTTCTAATTTGTGCTTATGATAAATTGGTTGAAGTATCTTTAATTTTCTTCATTTCATTTATTCGATATTCAAATGTTCTTATGTTATTTGAGTTTAGTAACAATTATTTAAATCAAAATCTAGTTTTTACTTATATAATTACATATTATCCTTAGAAATTTTCCTGGTATGTGGTGAGATCTAAGTTTTTCCATTTTGCATCATATACTGGTAAATGTATGTTCAGTTGTAATTGAAACTTTGTCATGATATTTGAGTCAAGGATCAACAATCACTTATTTTCTTTCTTTCTGACTTACCCTTCCCTTTTGTTTCCTTTTTAACCAGATCACTGTAGCTTAAATTTAATTATAAATATCAATTTATATTAGTATATAGCTTAAATTTTGATCATAATTCACTAAGTATTAGCATAAGATACATTCAATTTATAAATAATTAGACCATGATGGCTCCCAACCATCAATTGTTATAAATTTTTTGGGATAGTTAAACATTATTTTACCACTATTTTACCACATGTAACATTAAATTGCCATAACCTTCTACTCATGCCCTAGATTCCTAGAATTATAAAATGAGAGGTGTTATTGAACACTGAGGACATTTGTTGTATACATAGAGGCATTAATAGGTCTGAAATAAATAGCCTGTAGAATGGTGATCTAGATAGGTGCATGAATATCAAGTTCAATCCCTAGAAAGTAACCATTTAAATTTAAATGTCCAAAGGATTAATGTGGTTCTATTAAGTTGTAAGATTACAAGATCTCATGTCTAGATTTAATGGCATATGGGAAAAGATAGAGTCAATGGGTCTAGATAAATTAATGGTGTGTGATCAATATTAAATTAAAGATTAATGCCAAGCGAGAGGTCAAAGGGTCATCAAATTTCAAGGATGAATGGGTGCATGACAAGTGGCACAAGTGCATTCAACTAGTATAAGATCAAAAACTCATGGGTATTTGGGTAAAGGAAAATCAATGGAGTGAGATGAGTGATGGGATTAATGAAATAAGTTGGTCCTCAATGACCAATAAGAATAAAGGCGAGCCAAGTGACTTAGGTAGAGGTTTAAGAGTTGATTTTCAACTGAGGTAAGTAAGTATGACGGATCCCGGATCAAGTACATTTTATTTTGAGCTAAGAATGGATTTTTTTAGATCAAATGGTGCCATTGAGGACCTACAAAGGAAGACATGTAGATTTGAACAACCATCACCAATACTAGCTACATGAGAGTGAGCTTTTCTCTCCTCTTAGGCACACATCATGATAAGCTAGTTTGGAGTGGTTTATAATTAAGACAAAGTCCTAATAGATTGATCCAATTATTTTAACTAGATGGATGCATGAACCTAGTGGGAATTCTCGATTCTATTATTACAACCACCAATAAAGATCAAAGAGGGAATATGTAGTGACTAAAATTGATGGGGAGCAATCAAATGGCCTGAAGGAGCATAATTTATAGAATTAGTTATAACTAAGATTGAAAACATTTGAATGGATTGATTCCCCTTTCGATCACCAAGGCCCCCTTTCTCTTATGGCCTTTCTTCTATAAGTATAACCCTTGAGTTATTGTACAAACAACCACACCATATATGGCAAAACCCTATTAGACCAATGTTATATTTTTCCTTTGAACATTAATACAAGTTTTTTTCTATGTTTTGAATAATTATCTATGTTTTTAAGTGATGTATGGTGATGATAAGTGATAAATCGATATCCTTCCTTCCCTTATCCTTTCATGTCTGAGAAAGAGTTATTAATCTAATAGGTTATATAGAGTTTATTCTAGTGTGTAAATATTTTCAAGTGTACAATTATCTTTTGAGTGTGTAATCTACCCTATGGCTCATTTACCTTGTGTCACTACTCACATTTTACGTCTATATCAAAATACTCATGTTAAAATCTATTAAAACTAGAAACTAGTATGTATTTTCTATTTCAGTGTCATATAAATGTGATGGTCATGTGGAAGATATTATTGGTGAATCATATTATTTATATTAGGTTAATTTTATGAAATTTTTAACTCTTTTCCTCATAAATAAGTATTTTTTTAAGTGGCAAACATTTCATGATATATCTATGGAACTAGCCCTTAAACCTAGAGGCTCATTTTTGATATAGGTACACCCACATACATATAAATGTTCCCATGTTTCCCAAATATATAATAATATTGAATAGCCTCTTTTAGAGTGAAATATTTGGTGAAAATAGTTTTGTCACACTTGTTAGGACCCATTGTCTTGAAGATAACTTATCAAGGTAATTGTTGGTCTTGACAAATAACAGCTATAAACTAGTGTACTACCTACTATTTGGTGACTACTTAAAGTAAATTTAGTTTTAGACCATTATTTTGTTATAAATTTATACCTATAATTCATGGTCCTCACTAGGTCATCCTATGATAGACCATATAATCCTATTAATACACCCATTCAACCTAAGATCCATCTTGAAATTTAGTATCCATAGCCTAATCTACCCGTTGAAGAATGAGTCGATTTTGCTAGAGAGGAAGAAGAGGAAGAGGTTAAAGAAGTGGGAGATGTTGAAGAATAAGATATTGTTATACCTTATAGTTTACCTACCTTCAAAACTAATAATCCCATTCAACTTCATGTATATTATGTCATCCCTCCTAATACCACAAAATGTGTACCCACATTCAATGGTGAGAGTCATATCACACCTAATGAGCACATTAGAGATGTCTCTAACTTTTTTAGTTTCCACAATATTGTTCAAAATAATTTTGGAATTAGGCTCCTTGTAATGTCCCTTAAAGAGAAGGATCTTGACTAGTATAGGACATTAAAAGGTGGATGCATCACAACATGGATGATTTTGGAGAGTTGTTGACTTATAAATTTCAGAATGAAAGTGACATGCTTCTCTCATTCATCATTTCAATGTGATAAAAAGGGGCTCAAGGAAATAATACATGATTTAAATGAAAGGTTTTAGAAGAATTTTCATTGGTTTCCTCCTCCCATGAGACCACCTACTAGCTTTGTATTCCCTACTTACTTGAAAGACATTGGGACTGAAATTGCTATCATGCTTCAATCTATGGGTGGTTCAAACCTCCTTGAAGTGTATGAGATTGTTATCAAAGTGAATAATAGTCACATCCATACTAGAATATTTTCACCTAAAGTTTTTATACCTCCATTGTCTCATGATTCTATTAATTCTTTAGATGTGGCTCAAACTCTTAATGTCAATACCAAGCTTATAGCTACTCCTAAGAAGGAGGATAATATCATGGACAAAGATGTAGAAATTCAAAGGATAAGAGTTAAACTTAGAAAAGTTAATATTAAAAAGGTGACTATCATAAACATTTCCCTTATCAACAAAAATATGGAAGAGGGAGAGGGCAATGGTATCTAATCCCAATAGGATAGCTAATACACACAATCCTAGCTCTACCACCAATGCAAAGGAGATGGTACCAGTTCACAATAATTTGGTACAAGGATAAGATTGGTTGTAAGACCAATTCATAGATGTTAATAAAAATGGAGATAAATCTCTAATGTCTCAAGGGGTACTTACTCACCTCCTATAAAATGAATATGGGGTGATGATGCAAGATAATGAGGATTGGCAAACTCAAAGAAAGATCTTCACCAACTTTCTTGATGAAGATACTTTATGCTAAATCAAGGAGCCTCTATTTTAGATAATATTAGGGCAAATAATAGGGCTCTATGGGGTGGAAAAAATATGCATATAGGCTCATCTAATCCTCCTAAAAGTCAGTAGGACATAGCTACAAGTACGACCATTCCAAAGGCTTTTATGGTAGTTCTAAAGGCTTTTATACCTCCAACAAGTCAAAATGTCATAGGGTACATTGTGGCTTTATTTGATGTCATTTCATATGCCATTTTAATAAGGTCATGGCCTAGCCTAGTCTTTCTGTCTTCTTGTTTCTTAATATTCATTTTGATGAAATATGCAAGTAGTATATTTTCATGGTGTTGAGAAGTTGTAAGAGCAGGTCCATAAAACCCTAAGGTGGTACTTGGGTGTTTTGTTCAACTATTGGCCAAGTGATTAGAGCATTAAAATTTCCTTTGGAAGAAGTGTTCCACACAAATCCAACAAAAAATGTATAAGTTTTATTTTCTTTATAAGATTTTTTTTGGTCTTTTTTCCAAGTGTTAATTCTTGTAGGACTTTTGTTTCAATGTTTTTGGCTAAGTATTGGGAATTATTTAAGACATTTTGTCTAAAACAATTTCCCCAAAGGGTCATTTCTTCAAAGAGCACTTTTCAAATGTTGAAAATCATATATTCTCAAGAAATTTTCCTCTATAACTTTCATAAAGGGTAGTTTCTCAGGAAAATGGTCCACTTCAGGATTTCTAAAGGATTTATTCTAGAACAAAGTGTCCAAAACACTTTTCTTGTAAGACACTTTTAAAAGTCCCGAAGGATAATTTTCAAGATTTTTGAGGGGAACTTTTCCAAATGAAAATGTTAATTACTTCATAAAAATGTTTAAGGAAAAATTCAACACAAAGATATCTTGGGAAAATTGTCTTGAGTAATTTTCCTAAAAGAATTCTTCTATAGGAAAGGGCCTCTTTCAATGTTTTGAAGGATATCTTTTGGAAGAGTTAACCCAAAACAAAAATCTTGAAGGGCACTTTTCCAAAAAAGAGTTCTAAAGGATATGTTTATAAATAAAGTGGTCCATTTCAAGGTTCCCAAAGGGTACTTTTCTTTTGGAAAGAACACTTTTCATAAGTCTAAAGGGTCAGTTTCTGGGGCAAGTGTCCCTCACATTTTCTACAAAGGACCTTTCTACAACAAGGTGGACCAAGTCAAAGTTTTGAATGCCACTTTTTAAAGGGAAAAGGATCAAGATTTATTCTTTCAAGCATTTTGTTTATAGGATTTGCTCAAGCCAAAGACAAAGCAAGCAATTTACTTCAAAGGAAGTGGCCAAGACATAAAGCTTGAAAGAATTGTCTAATGAAAGGGTTCAAAATAAATATCCCACAAAATGGTTATCTAGATAGGTGTGTGAATGTCAAGTTCAAGCCCCATAAATTAACCATTTAAATTCAAATGTCCCAAGTATTAACGTGGTATTATCAAGTGGTAATATTATGGGAGCTCAAGTCTAAATCAAATGGTGCTTAGGAAAAGATGGAGTCAGTGGGTCCAGATAGATTGATGGCATGCAATCAATCTTATATTGAAGATAAATAGTGAGAAAGAGATCAAAGGGTCAACAAATCTCAAGGATTAATGGGTTTGTGATAAGTGGCATAAGTGCATTCAAATAGCATAAGATTGATGGCTCATAGGTATCCATGCATAAGCAAATCAATGAAGTGAGATGAGTCATGGTATTAATGATCTAATCTAGTCTTTGATGACTAATGAAAACAAAAGGGAGCTAAGTGACTTAGGTCGAGGTCAAAGAGTTTATTTTTGACTAAGGAAAGAAAGAATGATGGAATCAAGCTCAAGTACATTTTAGTTTGAGCTAGGAGTGGATTTTTTAAGATCAGATGACACCATTGAGGATGTATAGAGGAAGGCACATATACTTTAATGACCATTGCCAATGTTAGCTACATGAGAGTGACCTTTTCTCCCCTCTTGGGCACGGATCATGGTAATCTAGTTTGGAGTGGTATATCATTAGGACAAAGCCCTAAAAAATTGATCTAGTTGTTCTAACCAGATGGATGCCTTAACCTATTGGGAATGCTTGATTCCACAATTACAACTACCAGGCAAGATTAAATAGGGAATATTGTAATTATGTAGCAACTAAAAGTGATAGGGATTAATAAAATGGCTTAAAAGAGCATAATTTGTAGAAGTAATTATACTATGGTTGAAAACATTTAAATAGATTATTTCACCTTTTAAGCACCAAGGCCCCTTTTCGCTTGTGGTATTTATTCTATAAGTATAGCTCTTGAGCTATTTTAAAAACAACCACACCATGTATGGTGAAGCCCTATTGTATTGATGTTTTATTTTTACTTTGAACATTAACACAAGTTTGTTTTTTGAGTTTTAAACAATTATCTAAGTCTGCAAGTGATGTATAGTGATGAGAAGTGATAAATCTCTATCCTTCCTTCCTTTATGCTTTCATGTCTAAAAATAATTATTAATTTAATAGGTTATATGGAGTTTAGTCTAGTGTGTAAATATTGTCACGTGTATAATTTTCCTTCACATGTGCAATCTACCCTCTACTTAATTTACCTCATGTTGTTGATCACATTTTGCCTCTATATCAAAATAATCATCTTAGAATCTATTAAAACTTAAAGAATAGTCTATATTTTCTATTTCAATGTGGTATAAATATGATGGTCATGTGGAATATATTTTTGGTGCATCACCTTATTTAGAGTGGGTTCAATTTATGCATTTTCTAACTCTTTTCCTCACAAATAAGCAATAGTTTAAGTGGTAAATATTACACAATATATTCAAGGAGATAACCCTTAAACCTAGAGGCTCATTTTTGATATAGGTACACCCACATATGTGTAAATGTTCCCATGTTTTCCAAATCTATAAGAATCCTAAAGAACCTCTTCTATGGTGCAATATTTGGTGACAACAGGGACCATGATAGAAAAATTAAAAGTGACCCTACCAACATGAATGTTAGACTCAATTATAATATAAGAAACAAAGGGGGAAAATAAAACTAACCAAGTAGGAATTTTAGATTAAGATTTAGTCATGTCAAGAAATAAGATGGAGCCTTAACATGAAAATTCAGATTAATTCCAAAGTAATTTAAAATATTCCTACCAATTTTCTCCCACCAAATGTAAATTTGAACCAATGACTTAAGATATCATTTTTTGAAGGAGAGACTTAAGAATATGAATCTAGGTTAAAGTTTTCACAAAACAAAGGTTAGTGAAAGCCTAAATAGAGTTGATTTATAAACCCTAAGAATGATCCATTAGTAATATCTCCATGAAACTTGTAACTTTAAGACATGAGGACCAATTATTAGTAACATTTGGCAAGCTCAAAGTATAATTATAAGTAAATAGGTCATTCTTATCAAAGTGAATAAATTTCAAATTATGATAATGATCTAATCATATCTAGTTTTTATTGTTAAGGTTAAAGGTATCTCAAGGGTCCTAATTTTCAAAAAATGGGGGTATGTTGACCTTAACACCAACTAGGCACATTCTCTTAATGACATAAATCTCATGCAAGATACACTTTTGACATCAATGACAACACTAAACAAACTATTGTTCATAAAGGACTAACCCTTAAATCCAAAACCAATGCCTAAATATCTTAGTTAAGAACCTTCCCTATCTCTCGTTAACAACTTAGTTTATCTTGCAGAGGTAAAATGTGCCAACAAACATCTAAAAGTTCTTCTAAGGTCTTGAGACCTCATTTTATGAACTCAAGAAAGCCTAAAAAATGTTCCATGCAATTTCCTTCAAACCATGGCCTAAAACTTTGTTGACATGGTTAAAACAACATATCTTACCTCTTTCCATGCTCACATATGCATACTTGCCTTGAAATCTGATCTTCATGCCTCATTAAGCTAGGTAGGGTCTAAGAGAGGTCTAGATGTAGACCTAAAATGAAGGTCCTACCCCTATAGGCTCACCTTGAAACTCTCATGAATTCTTCAATGATTTTTTATCATGCTAAAATAGTGTCAAATAACCTTCACATGCCTATGTTCATCCATTTTCATGCACATACCTATTCATGTCATGACTAGGCTCATGACTTGTTTTCCTATGCAACTTTGACATCAATGACATGTACCTTCATGAAAACATAAGACATTAGTTGCCTTAAAATTATTTTTCATGGCAACATCATTCAATGAAAACACTCTCTTAATTCCCCTTGTCACATGAACATACTACTAACTAGGCTTACTCTCTCAATGGCATTAACCTTATTCAAGATGCACCTTTGACATCAATGATAATACTCAATAATCTCCCCCTTTGTCATTGATGACAACCACTCTCAAAAACTTCTCTCAACAAGAAAATTATCCTTCATTCTAAACTTTACCCCCTTTGACATAAATTACAAAGTTATGTCTACAAATTCCTCTTGTAATAAAAACACTCAACATATAGTATTATGAGTTTATGATGCATTTTACTAATATGTTCCCCCTATCTCCATACATACCTTGGCATTACTAACTTGTTCCTGGAGATAATGGACCATATTATTATCACCCCTTAATCACTTGGATCCTTAATGAATGTTAGGGGTATGAATCACATCACATTCATATCTTAGGTATTCAAATTTTGTATTTGGAAGTGGTTTGGTCAAAATGTCTGTAATTTGATCCTATGTAGAAACATATTCAATTTTGACACTTTGTTATCATGCCTAGTTTCTTATAAAATTATCCCTAATGGAAATGTTCTTAGTCCTTAAGTGTATAATAGGGTTCTTTTAGATTTTTATATCACTTGTATTTTCACAATAGATAAGAATAGGACTATCATACTCCACATTATAATCTTTTAAGGTTTGTCTCATTCATAAGACTTAATTGCAACATGAAGTTACTAAAATATATTTAGCTTCAAAATTAGATAATGATACTCATGGTTACTTATTTATCCATGAAACCAGGCACCCACCTAAGAAGAAAGTTCCTCCACTAGTAATCTTCCTATCATCTAGACTCCATATGTAGTCTGCATCTATATAGGATGTTAGATTGAAATCCTTACTCCTTGGATACTAGAACCTAAACTCCATAATCCCCTTGAGATACCTGATTATCCTATTGATTGATTCTATATGATTTTTAAATGGATTTGATTTAAAACTTCCCATAAAACCTACTATTTGCATGATTTTAGGTCTAGAGGTAATGGTGTATAATTAACTTCTAATCATTAACCTATATGATGTCTAATTGACCTTTAGAGACTCATCTTCCTTGCTCAAATTACTCCCTATGATCATATGTGTACTAAATACCTTGCAATATTCCATCTCAAACTTCTTCAACATCTCTCTTATGTGCTTATCTTATGAAATGAATATACATTTTTTAGATTAAATGATTTTTAACCTAAGAAATAATTATAGTTATCCCAACACAGACTTCTTACCCTCCTTCATCACTGCTACAAAGGCCTTAGTCATGTTTTCATTGTTTCCACCAAATATGATGTCATACATATAGATAAATACAATAAATTAATGGTCATGTTTTATCTTTATGTGTATATTACTATCTATAACTCCTCTTTTGAATCCTTGATCTCACAGATACCTATCTAATCTGGCGTATTAGGTCTAGTAGATTGATTTATACCATAAAGATAATTTTTTAATCTACAAACATAGTCTTTGTTACTTGATAGTGATAAACCCTTAGGTTTCTCTATCTATACCTCCTTTTACATGTTTTCATTCAAAATGGTAGACTTTACATCCATGTAGTACACATTGAACCCTTTGAATCTTGCATATGATAGAAAAAATCTATTGAACTACAATCTTTCCATTGGTGCAAAGGCATCCTCAAAGTTTGCCCCTTTAAATTTTGCATATTCCGTACATACCAATTGAGCCTTATTTCTAGTGACTTCTCCATCTTCATTCAAATTGTTTGTAAACAACCATTTTGTGCCAATGACATCCTTATCTTTTAGCCTAGGAACTAGTTCTCAAGTCTCATTCTTCTCTTTTTGGTCTAATTCCTCATTCATAAAACATATCCAAAATGTGTCTTTGATTTCTTCTACAAGGTTTATAGGTTCAATCTTAAACAATAGAGTAATATTCTCTTGATTTAGGTTACTTACCAGTCTTCTCTTTGTTTACATACATACATCCTTATTTCCAATGATTTGTCATTCAAGATGATCACTATGAATCTATCTTTATTGGCCTTTTGAGTTTTATCTTTCCACAAATTCTTCTTTCTCATCAGAATCTATTGTTTCCTTTAAATTATTGAAGTTTGGATTATTTGATGTAACCTTTGACTATGATTGTGATTTCTTTGTTTTATCAATCTTCACATTGGTTCCTTTCACTATATTCTAAAACCTCCTATTATAAAATCTATAGGTTGAGCTCAATGATGAGTATCCCAAGAATATACATTCATTAGACATATAATAAAACTTACAAAAGTCTTACAAATCTCTTTTTGATGAAACATTTACTCCTAAACACTCTAAAGTATTTTGCATTAGTAGGTCTACCTTTCCACAATTCATAAAGGGTCTTTTTGCCATTATTCCTTATCTATTCTCTATTAAAAATATAGAATACAATATTCACTACCTCTCTCTAGTATCCATGAGATAATCTAGACTCATTTAGCATAGTTCTTTCCATCTCTTGGATTGTCTTATTATTTCTTTCCACTACTCCATTCTACCAAGGTGTCCTAGCTACTAAGAACTCTCTCCTTATCCCATAGACCTCACATAAGTCATCAAACTCATTAGACCATAACTATCATCCTCTATCATATCTTAGGAACTTAATCTTTCCATTCTTCTCATTTTCAATAAGAACGTTGAATTCCTTAAACTTATGAAGAGCTTTTGAATTTTCTTTCAGGAATGCTACCCAAGTCATTCTTATGTAGCCATCTATGAGTAACATGAATTATCAATCTCCATGAAAGATTTTGTCTCCTATCATGTTTCTTGCATAATCACTATTTATATACCATTACATGCCTTTATATTGAATGTGAAAAGAAGTTTGATCTAGCATAGATTCTTCATCTTAAGTCTTTTTATCCTCCTTCATCTTGTCCACAAGGTTTAACTTATTAATCCACTTCTTAATGGTGAGATTGTATATATTTGTTTCTTGACCAACCTTCCTCATATTCCTCATCTTATAGTCTCTTAAATATGTCCTCTTTGATCACAATTATAACATAGTTTTTTTGTTTCTACTATTATAATGGATATTCACCCTATTCCTCTAAAATAAATTGATTCTTTCATAGTGTTTACAATCCATATCTCTATGTATATATTGATTACAGTATAGATAGTATCCAATGAATGAATTTACATACCTTATCTATTTGAGCTTTAATGATACACCTCTACCTTTGTCATCTCTTGAAGGATTCAAGTTCTTAACTTATTGATGATCAACTTTAGTCTTAGATTTTAGAGATTATGCATAGGTATTTGAGGTATGACTCTCCTTTTTATATTTTTTGTCTTCTTTGAATCTAATACCTATCTTATCATGTGGATACCTTTAACTACTCAAGATATCACCAAGAACATTAGTACTATTTAAAAAAAATTGATGTGTCTTCAACTTAATTGTTGCCTAATCCAATTATTCCTTCAAGGACTCTATTTAAACTCTAAACTATATGAATTATTCCTCCTTGGTCTTCAGACTTGTAGTGATAATTTCAATAAGAGTTTCTAATTGTTTGATGATCTCCTTTGGTTTATTGGTGTTGTTTCTTAGTCTCTCTTCAAAGAGACTAATTTGATCCTTATAAATCTTAAGCAATGATCATAGTTTCTGACTCTTCCTTATTTGGGAATTTAACTCCTCTATATCACTCATTAGTTATACCTCAAAGTTCACTTCAGCCTCTTCTTCATCTAATTATTCATTATCCATAAGGCTTTTCCCTTTTGACCAACCTTCATTGTCTATTTCAATAACCATGAATAAGGTTTCATTATTATCATGGTAATTACTATCAACATCACTATAAAATGTACTAGCATCACTTATATTAAATGAAATACTATCTTCTATAGTATAAAAACTTCTATTATTCTTGAATGACCCTTTCTTACCTTCATAATTTCTAAAACCCTTTTTTTCTCTTGTTAGGATTATAGACCTTCTTATCATTACCATGATGTTTATCATGCTCTCCATCATGCTTAGTCTTATCCTTGTTAGCAAATTTAGAGTCAAAATTACCAACATTAACACAATTAAATAATTTTAAAGGCAATTTTCCCTTATACTTACCTATTCCTTTCCTTAGTTTTATGAAAAACATGGCTTATATCTTGTCATCATAAATGTACGTGTAAATATCATCCTTGGGATTCTTACCTTGTGACTTGTTACTAGTTTTGAATGTATCTTCCTTATTTTAAGATATTCCATCACTTTTTCTCATTTCATAGGTAGTGAAGATACCATGAATTTCATCCATTTTTAATATGTTAAGATCTTTGATCTCCTCTATAATAGACACCTTTGAATCAAACTTAACTGTCATTGATATGAATACATTTTTTATTACCATTAATTCTTATTACTTCTCTCTTATACCTTTGGTGGCATTTACCGCTTCATCTATTTTTAACATATAGGATGCAATGTTTTCATCCACCTTCATTCTTAGGCTTTCAAACTACCTTCTATGAGTCTATAAATTTTCTAACTTAACTTTGGTATCTCTTTCATGGATGGTTTGAAAATTTTCCCAAATCCATTTGAATATATCACAATGCATGAACTTAAAAACTTATAATTTTTAAAAACCACATAGTATGGAATTCATTAGCTTAGAGTTGTTCTCGCTTACCTTCTTGCCTATTACATCAATTAGTGATATAGAACGTGGAGTGAAGCCATCAACAATAGATATTTATATGTCATAGTGTAAGGACATTTGATAAGTGTTCATTATAATGTTACAAAATGCATATTTAGTCCCAATAAAGAGAGGATCCTTATTAGTTGAGAAACCTCCTTGTATTTAATGACCAGACATGCATGTGTTTCTAGGATTTACTTCAAGATGTTTAGGCCTGCTTCAAAGGACCAATATCTAATACTAATTATTGGAATCAAAATAAATGAGAGGGGCATGAATAACTATTTAAATAATTCATTCATGTGTACTTTAACATTCCTTGAATCATCAATTTAATACAATGATATATCAATGCATAAAAAATCAATCACATGAGCATGAAACAAGGGCATAACACATATATGAGTGGGAAACCCTCAATGGGAAGAAAAACCACTATGATCTTTGAAAATTTACTACTATCCTATAATACAAAATATAAAATTATGTTGAGCACCAACTCAACTTAGAACACCAGCCTCAATGAAGTCAAGCACCCACTTGACTAAGCTTTAACAAACTCCTACTTGCAAGGAAGAACCAACTCCTTAGGTAACTCAAAAAAAAATTAGACACATAATTTCACCTATATTATAATGTTATGTTATCATTTTAAGACCTCATTTTTCTCTCCAAGAAATATTTTATTCACTTTTATTATTTACCTTCAAATAGGCCTAAAATTGCCTTGTATATATATTATATTCATGGTTACACACCACTTAGTCATACATACACCTTCAACATCATAGGTAGAAAATAAAATAGGTATTATATAATATTTTGGACATGATTAAAATTATATTTGGACCCATTTTTTCTGTAACAACTCAATTAGGCCTCATGGATACCTAATTATATTAGATCTATCTTATTAGAATCAAAGATTAATTTTGTTGGGCCTAGATGGCCCTCTCTAACAAATAAAAATAATTAAATCACTTATAAAATTACCTATACCAACCTCATCCATGATTTATTTGACATGTGTCTTTTTTTCATACCATAAAATCTCCCTTAGGACCAACAACCCTATTAGGCTTGTGTACCTCAAAGTCTATCTTTAAAATTGAAGATTAAACACCCTTAAGCTATTAAATTATGTCAAAATAACATGTAAATAGATTATTCATGACCTCAATTTCATCCCATATTATTGTAACACTTTCACATAGGAGGTAAAGGCTCAAAAACATCATTGCAACTCACTCACGTAGAACTACCAATTTAACTTAAAGACCAATCATGGTGACTTAGACCTCCATCCCCTATGTAGACACTTTGCATGAATCATAATGCATGTAAATGGTCATATGATATCTATATACAATTATAATATATAAATTTCAAATGGTATATTGAAAAATATTAGTCTTATATATCAATTTCTTGACCATATATCACAAAGTCTTATCTAAACCAGACATGTCAACTCATGAATAAGTTTTTCACCATATTCAAAAAAATCCAAAACTTATTCAAAGAATTAACATGACTTAAAATTAATAAATAAACTCTTTATATATTTTTTTTCATCAATATGACATGCTCAGACCCTCAAATCCATCTTATCATCTCTTCCTAGGTTTTTCACTATTCACACCATTAGTTCTATCTATGACTAGCTAACTTGGATGACCAATATAGAATTCTTAATGGGTGGAACATATATATAAACCATCATGGAAATTTAGTATGAGACTCTATCTACTTCTACCATCCATTTTTTTTCTTGACCAATGAAACTTTTGAGAGATATAACTTATTGATAGATAAACCAATATCTATACATTTTCTCTCTTATCTAATTAAACACAACCACTTGGAGGTACCTGGGAGAGTTTAATACATTATGCAATATATTTTATTTTAATTTGACTCCATTTTGAGCTTATTTTAACAAGATATTTCACATTGGGACCTTATTAGGGTTTTAAGGAGGTTTAACATAAGTTTTAGTGTTAAAGATTATTCATAAGGAACTACCCCTTAAATATAAAACCAATTCATAAAGATCTTATCTATGACCATTACCCATGTATTATTAATATATTAGGCTCCCATTCAAAGTTTACATGTGCCAATGAGAATCTAAAAGTTCTTCTCAGGTCTTAAAAACTCATTATGTGTACTTGAAAAGGCCTAAAATAGTGTTTAATATAATTTACTTCAAACCATGGCCTCAAACTTTGTGAAAATGCTTAAAAAACATATATTACCTATTTACATGCTCACATATGTATAATTTCATTGAAATATTATCTTCATGGCTCATTAGGCCAAAAAGTGTCTAAGAGAGGTCTAGATCCAGACATACACTGAAGGTCTTACCCCTATAAGCTCACCCTAAAACTATAATGAATGCTTAAATACTTTTATATCATGATAAAATAGTGAAAAATTACCTTCAAATGGCAATGATCATCCATTATCATGCACATACCTCTTCATATCATGAATATGCTTCCTATGCAACTTTGACATCAATGACTTGTACCTTCATGCAAACATAAGACATCGATTTCCTTTAAATTATCTTTGATGACAATAACCTTAAATATATTTTAATGAAAAAACTCTCTCAATTCCCCTTTTCACATAAAATACTACCAACTAGTCTTAATCTCTTAATAACATCAACCTTATGCAAGATACACCTTTGACATCAATGCCAATACTCAATATATTCCTCCTTTAGTATGTCAAAAAAAATCTTATAGGATTCAATTAGAATGCACTCTTATGAATATGACATGATGAATCTCTCCCATAAATAAAATAATGATATGTACATCTTTAGTACTATAAAGGTGATATTCTCAACATTGGTGAAAAATTTAATTTAGAAGTATGCATCAAGTTATCAAATTCAAGCATCTAAAGCTTTGACATTGATATTTACCTTGAACAAAGGGATGTCAAGATTGACTTGAATTTTTAAGGGGGTTTGTTGTTGAAACTATTGTTGAGTGAATTGTGGAGGTGTGGTAGAAAGTGTTAAATTGATTTTTACCATCAATTTATTAAAGTGTCCAAAATGTTTAGTGTGTAGTGCCTCCAGTGCATTAGTAATGAGTTTTGGTACCTTAGGGAATACTTAAGTTACTTATAGGCATAATCCATATTACATTTTTTATGATGTTCTTCCAAATATTATAAAATAGAGCAAATTTACAAACCTTGTTTCTTGAGTTGTTCTCATGTATTTACAAGCATAGAAAGGAATATAGATTTTAAGATCTAATGCCAATAATGCACACCATAGGGAATATGACCAAGCATGTAGGGGAAGATTAATTTATGGTTATGTAGAGTGAATTTTTAAATATAATTCAAAAATAAATAACTAAACACAATCAATGGAGTATAAATCTTACTTACAAGAAATGCAACTTCTATTTATTAACAAAGAATAGAGAAAACTAGTACAATGTGCTATAATGCATGTTTTATAGAGTAGATACATGAAGCATAATATCTATTTTATACATGTGTGGATAATTAACCCTAGTTGGATCTGTATGTTACATATTTATATAATTCTAATATAAGAGTGGGTACAACCATTATTAGTTACCAAGAAGATAGTTCATCAGTTCATCTTCTAGGATATATGATGGTTGGTGAACCCCTTGAAGCACATGGTCAAGTTAAGGTGAAACATGGATGTGATTTAGAGTCTAAAAGTTAGTTAGGAATTTGTAGATATGAGTTATAGTGTAGGAATATGAGGTACATAGGGATATGAACCATGACAAGTGTAGAAGTTAATTAGCTAGCATAGAACTTATGCAGTGTGTAAGCTAGTAAGACATGTGGGTTTACAAGATATAACGTAAAACTATAAGGCATATGGGGATATGATATGTGAAGAGCATAGAAGTCAGTGAACTAGCATTAAACTTGTGTGGTTCATGAGCTAGTAAGTCATGTAGGTCTAAAATATATAGTGTAGAACTATGAAGTACAATAAACTATATATTTAAAGGGCATAAAAGTCAATGAGTTGAGCAAATACACTTTTTGACTCCACATAGGTGAGATGATGGTCACATTGGAGGATGTGTATTATGTCCTCTAACTTCTAATTATAGGTGGGATAGTTCAATTTAATGGATATGGTTTCCCTAATTATATTTTGTGTTCTCACATATATTTTAGTGGCTAGAGGGTTATAGATGTAAAGCTAAGTAGTATGATTCATATAGAAAACATTATCAGAGGTGATGTTATATGGTTGTGTAAGTTTATTTATGTTTTAATATTGTCATTCATAATAGTAGAGGGTGGCATAGTGGGTCTCTCATATCGTATATACCATGTATCTTGACATATTGAGCTTGATCATTATATTCTTGGGGTCACATTATATTGGCCCACTTATATAGAGATATTTATAAATTTACACTAGAGAGCCATGGTGGATGGTTTAGAGTAGGGAAGTTTTTACATGTTTAGGCATATGAAACCATTTTATTGGTATGGATTTTTGGTGGAACCTTCCCTAGATGGTCGCTCCCACATATATTTGTAGAGAGGTGGGCATTAATATGTGGTAGAATACACACCATGATGGATTACTATATTATTCTGGATAGGTTGACCTTAGATAATATTATATGGAATCAATATAAGACATTTAATATATGTCCCAATCATGGGCATGAGCTATAGAGGGTCTACATCAACTTGTGGTTAGTCGATCAATTTCATAGTGTGTATGGGTTATTTTAGTCTAACTATGTTTTATGCTAGTTTAATAGAGAGTAGGGAGTTCTATTGACACCCTAACCCTAACATTAGACATCATGGAGTGGGAATAGGCCCCATGATAGGCCAACACCCATATATATATATATATCTCTACATCCTACTAATGAGATGGATCTTGTGGTTCCCCTAGCTATATGGGATGATACTAGATGCATAGATGGCTATATGTAATGGTGGGTAGGAACTTTGTCGACATTATTATTCTCTATTATAGTTTCCACCTAGGTAAAATTCCTACAACATAAGGTGATGTAAAAAGAGATATAAGTGGAGATATAAGAAATTTTGGCCCTATGGGACTGACACCAGTAGATGAGGTAGCCTTTAGAGCCACATGTGAGTACCATAGTTTTAAACTTGTCATTTTACTTGGGTAAATTATTAGATAAAGTATTTGATTCCATAAACATAGCTAACAATTATTTTATATCTTATGTCTATAGGTAATAAAGAGTGGGTGATGATGGTATATCATGTAATACATGCCCTCACATGTAGTGTACCCATGGATATAGATGGAGATGGTTTTATTTAGAGGTTAATTGATAATGTAGGTGGCCATGCACCTTTATTTGATCCTATATCAAGGTTTGTGGATCCAAATAATATTATGGAAATTGAGCATGAGGAGATACATGTTGAGTTAGATAAATGGGACATCCAACAACATAGTGCCACAAAGATAATGTATGTTATGATTGATCAATATGACACTCTACATCATGAGCATGATGATATTATTAATAAATTTAGATACTTTTAGGAGAGAATATGTGGTTTATCCCATGCATGTGGGCCCCATTTGTATCCTAATTCCTCAATTTTGATAGGTGTGAGGAATGTGGATATAGATAGTGATGAGGAGTACACACATTAGGATATGCCCATGACATGTGATTTATGTTTTTATTTGTATGAAATTTTGTATCATCTAGTATATATGACATTATCCACATGGTTTCTTTTATGTTTAAATGAATGTGTGGCATCTAGTATTTTATATTTGATTTATGTGTTTATTCATGCAAATTATGATTAGATATTTGTAAATTATATAAATAATATTTTTATTTAATGAGATATTTTAATTATAGTGATAATATAATAATCATCATATGTAGTGAACCCCAAAATGAAATAATAATGCCTAACTATAATGATCATGGGATAGTGTAATCATTTATTTTGTTTTTGTAGATAACTTTATTGT
This sequence comes from Torreya grandis, assembly GCA_037957365.1. Classification (NCBI taxonomy): domain Eukaryota; kingdom Viridiplantae; phylum Streptophyta; class Pinopsida; order Cupressales; family Taxaceae; genus Torreya; species Torreya grandis. Next base: position 379,618 of record JARHVA010001729.1, read on the forward strand.
ATATATGGAAGTTACCTTTGAGTCTGTAGGTACCAATTTTGGCACTCAAATATATTTTGTATGTATATTACCTCCACATTTTCATATATTTAGGACCTAATCCACCAACGGTTAATTAATAGGATTGATGTGGGAGTGATCATACCTAGTAGATAGTACACTAAGAGAAGGACTTATATTATAGGTCATCTGCTATGAAGGTCAATGGAACATGAGTTCCTCAAAGGGATAAACATGATATGGATTAACCTTCTTAGATAATATTATTGGATAAATATTTGAGATAGGTCTAGCTATGTCTTTTTGATATACAATAACTCTATAATTAGATAATTATATAAGTTTTTTCTCAAGAGCAAAACACTCATTATCTTGGTGTTTGTTAATACCATGGTAAGTATAAAAGTGTTGTCCTTTTGCATTTTTAAATTAGTGTGGTGTATAACATGAATTAGAATCAAGTGGTGGATAATTTTAATGATAAGGAAGTGTTATAATTAATTTATCCAATATTTTGCACAATATATCATGTGGGGTCTATCATAGTACCAAACAAACTAAAGAGGCTATCAATTTGTAGAGGTATATGGTCTAACTATGGTAAATAATTTGTAATCATGTTTCGTCCTTTGTTGAACACCTTTATCATTTTTTCATTGACATAAATTGTTGGTTTTGCATAAGAAATTTGAATTGGGTTATGATCTTTTGTACCTTGTTTATTTACCTTGAAAACATGATTCTTGTCATGCATAGTTTTTGATAAAGAGATAGGCAACATGAATTGAGTGTTAATTAGAGCACATATATATCTATGAACATCCCAATATAAGAGATAAAATGAAGAAAAGGGATTATGTATTGATAGTTAATTGAGTTGAGAAAGGAGACCTCTACCAAATATAAAGTATACTTCTAAATCTGAGGGTGTATAATTTAAGGAATACAAAGTATCCTTAAATTGAATAAAATAGTCTTCTATAGACCCATTTTATATTTGTGTCAATTCTTTAAGATGTTACAATGGTAACTTAGGTAAGTTATAATGCTGAAAATAGGATATAAATACATATTCAATTTTTTTTGAAAGTTGATAATGAATAATTTAGAATATTATAAAATCAAACAAGAGCCCCTTGGATTAAGCTTCAATGAAAAGCCTTTAAGAACAAGATTTAATTTTTGGCCCAATGTTCAAAAGAGTGTATATATTATTGAAAATGGATATTAGGATACCCATGACCATAAGAGGAGGATAAATTAGGCATAATGAAGTTATAAGGATAAGGAAGCTCAAATACATCCTTAGCAATAGGTTGCTCTACTAATATATTCTCCTAAAACATAGCCTCATGAGAAGAAAATTTCAGTTTAAGAGTTGAATACTTTTTGAAAATATTGCATGGAATTAATAATATATAAAATATCATAAGAAGAGGTTGAAATTTTTTTTAGTGTCTATAAATTACCATGCACATGGAACATAGGAATGATTTAATCTTTTCTACTATCAAGGGGAGGTTCATCACATGGTTTTACTACATTTTATAAAGGGGTATCCATTGTTAAAGTGGTGAGTATATCATATGGGATAACATGAAGGTTTGAACTATTATCATTATAAGGTGATATGCTATTTAAAATCTTGTGACAATCAATAGGAAGAGGAGAAAACTTCACTTGTAAACATTTGCACTTCTGTATCAGAAAATGTAAAGGAGGGAATAAAATATGTTAAACATGGTGTTAATTTTAAAAATAAATATGTTAAACATCACTTCTAAACATGGTGTTAATTTTAAAAATAAATATGTTAAACATCTTTGTGCTAAATTCAAAATCCATCCCAAATTTTCAATGCCCTACCATCCATAATGCAATGGAAAAGTGGAGTAAAATAATAAAATACTCAATAAAATTATGAAAAACATGATTTTTGAAACTTACATGGATTGTGATATTCATCTATATCCCACTCTTTAGGCCTATCCCACTAGAATACACACTACCACTAGGGCAATCCTATTTTCACTAGTCTATGGATCTGAATCAGTCCTCCTATTATAAGTTGAGATTCCTTTTCTCTATATATCTCTTAAATGAATAATTATGTGAATATTTCCTTCATGCTCTTGATATTTTTTATGAACACCATCTTTTTTCTCTATAATACAACTATCAATGCAAGGATTACATTGCTAAACAACATAATAATTGGGTTAACTAGTCCACTCTTTTAAGGTTGGTTATCTTATCCTTAAATTATACTACACTAATGATAAATAAGTAAAATACACCCAAAAATGGTAGGGCCCTTAGTAAAATACATCCTTGGCCTGAGCACCTATCACCTTAAAAATAATGAAGGAAATATTTTTAAGGAGCCCACCGATGTGAAATTTTTAAAGAAGTATTTTTCCTAGATCTTTTCCTTCTTATCCTTCTTTCTATCTTCTATCCTTCTAACACTTTTTTTAGTATACCTACATAAGTCTCACCCCTTGAAATAGTCTCTTAGTTCCTTATTTTTCATCCTTTGGTCTTTTTTATCATGAGTTACATTGTAAAACCAGGGATAGGACCTAGTATTCCTCATGATTTCCTTTTGTTCTCATTAATTCCTTACTTTCCAATGTTTTTGTCACCCATTGGGTTTTTATTGTGTGATTTGTAATGTAAGACCATTGATAGGACTAGGTGTTCCTCACAAATACCATCTTTCTCTTTTATTTTTAGCCTACTTCCTGCACCCTCTTGGGTTTCTCTTTATGAGTTATAGTGTAAGACCATGGATAGAACCAAGCCCTCTTCAAAAATCACCATCTTCAATTAATTAAATTTTCCTTTTATAGAATGTTTAGCAGTGGTTACCAATTTTTGATCCCTTATTCTTAACTTTATCTTTTGCATCTTTTATAGATAAAACTTTTACAACAATAAAGTGTTAGCATTTTTCCCTACACTTCTATCATTTTTATGATAAGGAATAAAAATTAATTATCATTATATCCCTTTTTGACCTTTGTCACTTTTTTTTATTTGAAGTAATTAAAATCATTTCACATTTTATTCCTCTTGACTTCCTCTCCTTTCATTTCACTCTAGATAAACCAAGGTCAAATTCAAGATAACACCTTTATTTCACTTTAATTAACAAGGATCTTAGACACCATTCTCTCTAATATATCTTTCTTAGAAATCATGTCCAAAGTCTTTAGATGATAGTCATCTTTAGCACCCTTGTTTGGTTATCCAAATCTATATTGTATGGAGGAGGAGTAAAAAATCCATCAAAATTTAAAAGATAAATCATCTGAAACAAAAGGTAATGATATAAAAGGTAACATCCAAAGTCAAAAGTCAAAATTACATCAAAAGGCATAATTAAAAGCACATCTCCTATCTTCAATCGAAGGTCAAAATCCATAGTTGGCATCATGATAGATATGAGGTCCATTGGGGTGTATTATGACATTATATTGGGATAAGATAATTCAAAAGACTCTATGTTTCTACCTACTTTCTCATGCAAGTACCCAATCTTCATAGTAAATTGACAACTCTATAAGGGGTATTAAGGAATGGGGAACACATTATGGGAAGGTAGGTCCATTTTAATTTTAATTTATATTGCCTTCATGGGATGATATATATACTCATTTTATTGACCTTAGATTTTTGTATCTAAGAGAATTTATCTAGAGTCCGTAATGTCAAAAGTCCTCTTATTTTGATGAAATTAATCTAAGTGTCTTAACTTAGATAAATAATTTCTCTACCTTATTTTTTAATTCATTTTCCCATCCACCTATTTTATTTCACCTCTTGATAGACAAGTGTGTTTCTAAATATATTTTTGCACTTCTTTTCTTCATTTTCTTCATATCTTAAAAACATGTTATCACTACTTTATTTTAGTTTTATCTATCCTTATAACAAAATGGCATGCTTGAGTGATTATGGATTACTTTATTTACACCATTGATTTACATTTATAAACATGTTTTGATTTATTTTACCATTTCAAATTTTTATACCTCCTTATTGTTAGACACCTGAGTCTATTTATACTTTAATGCACATTTTCCATTATTGAGTGAAGTTGGCTTATCAATTCTCACTCACTAATGTTATCTCTTTCATGCAATTTTTCTATTTGTCATTAAGGATTGTTACTACCCACTCATCAATGTTATTTTACTATTTTACTACCCATATTTGTTTAAGTATTGTTATTAATTTTACATTGATAATTGATTACCATTTTTGACATGTATCCTTGGTTTGATTTGGTGATTTTGACATTCTTTCTTAAAGTTTACTTGTTTGAGTTTTTAGGTCTTTAGTAGCCTTGGCCTATTGGTTACCTGATTTACTCTACATTTTGACTTGGTAATTTAGTCCTAACTTAGCATTTAGCACCACATCTTACCAAATTTCTAAATATGTCTCATTTACATTATGTCAGTTATCTTGGATTTCCTAAATTTGTTTGTTTTTTCTCTTTAGTTGTGTATCCTTGGGTGTGTCAAAAGCAATCTCTACACCTTCCATGCTAAAAACTACAAACATAGTAGACAACCATCCAATGATAAAGGTAATTCAAGGTACAAATTCATTACTTTTATTTTTAGTTATTTCCTTTTAGTTATTTTATTCTGTAAAATACTACACTTTTTTAGATTCAATGTTATGTGTTGCTATGTTTTTTTCTCTAAGAACCTATTCTATTGCACCTAAGTGATGTGTGACAATATTTGATTGGGGCATATGTATACACATGATATTATCAAAATTTATCAATTACTAATGCTTTTTATCTTATAAGAACCCATTGGGTCTCAAAATCTCTGAGTGCATCTAGTGGGTGGATAGACCATTGGTGCTTCATAGAATTGTTGTTACCTATAATACCACTTGATATCAATTTAACCATCTCGTAAAATCATTATATTAATATTAACTCATCTTTTTCACCCAATTTTGGTCATTTTATGCCTTAATTATCCCTTCCCTAGCTGAAACCCCTTTCTAATAGTTTACATTACACTATTGGCCCCATTGACCCCATACTCTAATTTATAAAACTTATTTAGGGTCTAAGGAATCCCCTTACTAACTTAGACTAAGACCTAATTTATTTTTATTAATAATGATACAAAGTCTACTGGGCCAACCCTATCAGCTAAAATTTTAGAAAGGTTTAAGGTTAGATTTAGTTATCTATACACATTCATTAGATCATTTCTTAGAGATAACAATATTTAACTATTCATTTGTGATTCTTTACAATTTTTTTCCACCATTATACTTGAGGATTTTTAGCTTAATAATTATACTTGGATACTAATCTTATCTTTTGGAAAAGTCTTCTATACTTTGGCCTTTTTGAATTATCCTTAAAAGCCATAACAACTTCTTGTGGAACACATTTTGCCAAGGAAGAGATTTATTCTCGATGGGTTCATCTTCAAATTAAGTATCTCTAAATTTAATCCTCTATTTTAGTTGATAGAATTAGCATAATTAATTTTTTTTAAATATATTTTTCTCTCCATGCATTAGGGTTATATATATATATATATATATATATATATATATATATATATATATATATATATATATATATATATATATATATATATATATATATATATATATATATATATATAACCCTAATGCATGGAGAGAGCAATATATTCAAAAAAACTTAATTATGCATTTTTACTTTTATGTTTACTAACCCTCAATTTTTACCACAATATTTAGTGATCACTAGATTAGACTTTGGTTTACATGTCATATACTTTTATGAATATGAAAACATAAGACCTAGTTAGGTTTATTGAATAATTTTACTTGATTGGAGGCTTTGGAAGCCTCCCTAGTGATTTTATTATGGTAATAGATCCCTTGGATAGGTATATCATATCCATCTTTGTCATGACCCAACATATCTAATGTATCAACAATCAAAAGTGTAAGTAGGATTTATCTTCTTCGATCTAGGATTGATTAATAAATCAGTTGCATTTCCATTTGTATATAATTTCCATAACATAATTAGGGTGTATATAAGAGGTATTAGTTAGATTTTTATCAGCATATTAATAGTTTTATTATTATTATATGGTTGTGTAGGTTTCTCCCTCTAAGTGGCTCATTATTTATTCATATATTATACTTTGTTTTAGTCATATTATGATCTATTTTTGTGATTCTACATTATGTATGAGGTAATTTTGTTACATCATTTGTTATATTATTACATTGGTATCACTTTATTTAAGAATTTAAATACTTAGACATTTAGAATATTTTAATATGGTTTTTTAGATAATATGATTCTTATGATGCTTTTATGGATGCACTAGTGTTTATACACATTAATTTAGATTGTTTCAAGTTTAATTACTTTATCTATCCTAGGATAGATAAATTTTATGTGCACATTGGTTTCAAGATTAAAACCAGACAAATGATACTTCATGGAATAAATTTGTCATATATTATAAAATTAATTATATGTATAATGTTCCTATTTAAAACCTAGATTAAATTGTAAAATTCTATTCTTAAAATGTATTCTAGTTGCTAGTTAGATTTTTTTAGCAATTTTAGGCCAACAAACACTATACAAACCCTATTTATACATACATTATAAGTTTATTAAAGTTTATATAAATTTAATATGATAAAAATGGATTAAAAATGATTATAAATATTTTTAAAAATGAATGGAATTAGAAATCCAACTTTGGAGAGTCATATAAAATAAATTTTAGATTTGTGTTGAAATTAGAGCCTTCTGATCAAAATGTATGTATATTATTAATTTTATGAGTTAAAAAAAATTTGGGCTATCCATGTGATAATTTATGCAATTTTAATGAGGAAATATTTATTGAGTGTGGGAGAGCATACTTTACCTTCACACCTTGTAATAAAGAGTGTAGGCCTTGTAAGAGGAGTAAATACTAGAAAATAAATTTTAGAGAGTTAAATGAATGGTAAGTGACAAGTGTCACCTTCCTAATATCCAAGGATTAATGTATATCTATATAAGTAAATGGGAAGAAATCCTTATGCATAAATTTTACTATTTTGAAAATGGAGTTGGAGCTTAAGCATGGGAGACTAGGAGGAAAAATTGGGATATGAATGCTATATAGAAATAATAATTTTATAAACTTTATCACTTAATAAAACTTTCTCTTTTTGAAGAACTTGTGATGTTTCAATCTCTCTAAGTGCATGCCTTAAAGGGTACATTTGAAAAGTGGTGGGAAAACCATTCTGCTTCATAAGATTATTGTGGATTTATATCATTCCTATCATTAGTCCAAATTATTTAGACTATCTATCCATTTATCTACTATGGTGTCTCCCTCAAATATTAAATTTTTTGAAATATGACTAAGTCTGAAATGAAATCCTAAAATATGGCCAAGTCTAAAATCCATTAGGACTCTCATAAATATAGAATTTGCATTATAAATTTTATAGGTTTGAAACCGTTCTCAAACATCATAAAAGTATAAATATAAAATATAAATTCAATTATAAGGAGTATAAGTTGAAATTTAGACATGGACATATAGTTTTTGAAATTTAGACATGGACATCTAGTTTTTTATACTTAAATGTTTAGTTTATATTTATACTACCTATTTCAGTAACTTTCATGCCATTATCCAAATCCCTAAGTAATATCCCTTCTCAAGTAACCCTTAAATAAGAAAAAATCCCACTTTTACAACTATGTTTGAAAGAGTTTATAAAAATCTCACCTAGGGTAAAATCTACAAACTATTACCACAATAAAAATCATTGATGCATTACTCAAATCATATCTAAATCTATTATACATAAATATATAATACAATGATAAATACTCTATATCTCTAAATCTTTCATACAAATATAATGAATAAGCCTTGTATATATAGGCAATGAAGATCAATCCTAACTAAGAGATCAAGCTAAATGATCAATCATAACTAAGAGATCAAGATAGATATCAATTACAACTAAGATATTAAGCTAGAGACCAAACTTAAAACTAAGAGATAATTATCCACAAAGGATAGAAACAACTATAAATTATCTCCATAATATATAAGAGATATATATGTAATATCTCATAATATCTAAAATAAGATAAATGAAACATCCACACATACGTAGTTAAGAATAATAAATCATTTAGGTGAACATGAACTAAGGTAAATAACCTACTATAACACCTCCCTCAAATGAAGATAGGGTCCAACAATAAAATGGAATATCCATATTATGAGTCCCAAAAATAATCAATAATTAGGTACTCATTTACAATATATCCATGTAACAATCTCTTATAACATGGAGAAAGGGAGAAAACCCGTATCAAAACTGCCCCCGCCCCCCCACCCTAAAAAAAATAGAGAAAAGAAGGAAGGAAATGAGTCCTGGTAATAGGTTTTGATGAGTAACCATTCCCCAAAAATGATTTAGTGTGAATAAAATTAACCCTATGAACACCAATTCAGCTTACTAGAATACATGGATGTTGAGTCATTGTAATTACCAAATCAAAGTAGAAATGGTGTTAAATATGAAGATAGCTAAATATGAATATTTTAATCTAAAATATTGGGTAAAATGATGAAACTAAGGAATAATTTATTAAACAACATCTCTCAATTCTAAACTTGGATAAGATGGAAATGAAAGTCTATAAAGAATTAGACTAAAAATGGTGAGAAGTGAACATAAATACTAGTAGAGATGCCGCACTAGTGTCACTACATAAAAAGTCACCAAGAATGCAAGTGATACATAAAAATCCTCATATGATTTATGGAAATTAAAGTGCCTAAATAAGATACCCATGTACAAAGGAGGAATATAGATAAAATATATCAAGAATATGTCCCTGGTGGTGATGAGATAAATTGGTAACTAAAATATTAAAGGATGCACAAACAAAGGTACATACACATGAAGGTAGTATAGGTTTTAAAATCAAACCCATTATGACACTTTATAATTTAGTGTAAGTAAAATATATCCCATATACAAAACACCAAATAAATATAAGGAAGACAATGTATACACCATAATATCTCCAAATAAAAAGACTATCACCATGTTGAATAAGTCATCAAAAATCATGAGATTTTTTCCAAAAATAAGGGAGAAATGTGGGTAAAAAACATAAGTGATATAAAAAACACACTCAAAAATTTAAGACATTGGACTCTACTAAAAATGTGTCTACAAGTGTATAAATAAATGAGCATGAGTGCAATAAAGTTTTTTGTGAGGGGATTTACATAATGGAGGAACCACGCTGGTAAAATCCTCAAAAAAGATGATAATACCACCATAAGTGATCTAAAAACTATCCCAAATCAAATAAGAATGGTGGATGAAGATATCTACATAGGAGTGGATGAAAAAATCCACAATAGTAAAATAAGAGGTAACTTGAAAAGGGGCATCATACTTAACCAGAAAACATCCATGGTTGCTATCAAGTTCATGAAATCAATGGAGAAATTTTGTTTACTTGCGAAGGGACTTGACCACCTATCAAAATGGGTCTCACCCTCTGATCTTTAAAAAACAAGATCAAAAAAAGGTATGTGGCCAAGAAATAAATAAATATAATGTCTCATTATGTCTCTCAAATATAAAATATTGATTTTAATAATAAATTCAAAAAATTATCCAAGGATATTATTTTATAAAAAAGATTAAAAATAATCCCTTCTAAAAAAATATCCCCACAAGGTTCTTTTTGTTAATAGTATTGCTTAGTAAAACTAAGATAACTTTTTCAATTCTTAAAGAAATTTAAAATTTTCAAAATGTTCAAAAAACCTAAAAATGAGGTGCACAAAACTTAGAAATAGTTTTGAGTGATCATTTATAGTTTTCTCAAAATTAAATAAAGAAAAGTTATATGTTTTTTAGAATAGTACTACTTAGTAAAAATATGATAACTTTTGAAATTATTAATTAAATTGTAAAAAAATGTTATGGAAATTAGAAAACAAGGTGTACAAAACCTAATATTTTTTTTGAGAGTGTCTACAATTTTCTAATAATCTAAAAAATAGTCATTTTTAATAAAAAATGGATTTAAATAACTTATAGATCTTCCCTCTAATATCTAACTAGGATGAAATTGGAGGTGATCATGTCTTTCTCAGATAATATGGATGCATTGATGAGCTTTGATTTACTCCTAAAATCTCCAAATTTACCTATAATAAAAAAAAATACTTTCACAAACTAGATTTTCTTACCCATATTTGTGATTCTCAAGACCATCCAAAAAGGATGTAAGATAAAAACATAATTGATAAGGTAAGATAATAGTAGACGATAAGTAAGGAAAAACTAAATAATTGAGTAATGACTATTGGAAACTAGTTTGATACCATGAAAGAGTTTATAAAAATCTAACTTAAGATCAAATCTACAAACCATTACCACAATAAAATCCATTGATTCATTAATAAAATAATATCTCAATATATTATACAAAAATATATCATATAATAATAAATCCTATATATCTCCAAAGTTTCTATAAGAATACAATGAATGGGCCTTGCATATATAGGAAAGGAAGATCAATTCTAACTAAGAGATCAAGCTAAGTATTCAATCATAACCAAGAGATCATGATGGAGATCAATCACTACTATGAGATTAATCTAGAAATCAAACTTAAGACTAAGAGAAAACTATCCACAAAGGATAGAAATAACTAAAAATTATCTCCATAATATCTAAGAGATAAATATGTAATATCTCATAATATCTAAAATAAGATAAATGAAATATCCACACATAAGTATGTGGGAATAATAAATCATGTAGGTGAACATTAGCTAAATTAAATAACCTACTATAACACCCCCCTCAAATGAAGCTAGGGGCAAAAAGTAAAGTGACATATCCATAGTATGATTCCTAAGAATAAGGCCTGATCAGGTAATCATGTATAATATACCCATGAAATAATCTCTCATAAAGTGGAGAAAGGTAGAAAATTGATAGGAAAATAAAACTCACCACCTCCCCCTAAAAGAGAGAGAGAGAAATAAAAGAAGGAAATGGGTCCTAGTAACAAGGCCTGATGAGGTATCCATGCCTAAAAAAAGGATGCAATTTGAAGGCAAGTGTCCATATGGATGTCAATACATCTTACCAGAATACATGGATGTCAAGTCACTATAAATGCCAAGTCTAACTAGGAATGGTGATAAATATGAAGATCACTAATTATAAATATTTCATTCTAAAATATTATGTAGAATGATGAACCTAAGGAAGAATTACTTAAACAACCTCACTCAATGCTAAGTTGGGAAAATATGGAAATGAAAGTCTCTAAAAAATTAGATTGAAAATGGTGAGAAGTGAACACAAATACTGGTGTGGATGCCATACTAGTGTCACTACATAAAAAGTCACCAAGAATGCCAGTGAGACATAAAAATCCTCATATGATTTATGAAAAACAAAGTGCCTAAATAAGATACCCATGTACAAAGGAGTAATATAGAAAATATAGATAAAATATCTCAAGAATATGGCTATGGTGGTGATGGAAGAAATTGAAAACTAAAATAGTAAAGCGTGCATAAAGTAAGGTACACACACATGAAGGTAGACAAGGTTGTAAAAGCAAACCCCCAATGACACTTTTTAATTTAGTGAAATTAAAATATATTCCATACACAAAAAAAAATAAAAAAAATAAGGAAGATAATATATACACTATAATAGATCTAAATAAGTAGACTATCAGCCTATTGAATAAGTCATCACAAATCATGAGAGTTGATCCAAAAATAAGAAAACAAGGTGGGTCAAAAACACACGTGGTATACAAATATACTCAAATAATGCAAGATGTTAAAATCTATCAAAAATGTATCTACAAGTGTATAGATAAATTAGCATGAGTAATGTGTGTAATAAAGTGTTTTTATGAGGGGATATATACAATGGTGGAACCATGCTAGTAAAATCATCTCAAAAAATGATGGTGCTACCACAAGTGACCTAAAATCCATCCCAAATCAAATATGAATGGTGGATGAAGATGGATTCATAAGAGTGAATGAAAAAATCCACAAAAATAAAATATGAGGTAAATTTCAAAGGTACATCAGACTCAGTCAAAAATGCATCCATGATTTCTATCAAGATGGTGAAATCAATGAAGGAAAAATTTTGTTTGCTTGTGAAGGGGATTGGCCACCTACTAAATTGGGCCTCACCCTCCAATATTTGAAAAATACAATTTAAAAAAAAAAATTGTGGCCAAGAAATAAAAAAATACAATATTACCTTATGTCTCCCAAATATAAAATATTATTTTTAATAATAAAAAAAATCATCCAAGGATATTGTTTTATAAAAAAAATAAAAAAAGTCCCTTCTAAAAAAAATATCCCCATAATTTTTTTAAAAAGTACTACTTATTAAAACTGTGATAATTTTTTCAATTCTTAATGAAATTACAAATTTCAAACTATTTTAAAAACCTAAAACAAGGTACAGAAAAATTAGAAATGGTTCTGAGTGATATTTATAGTTTCTCACAATTAAATAAAGAAAAGTTATATGTTTTTTAGAATATTACTACTTAGTAAAACTATGATAACTTTTGAAATTATTAATTTAATAAAAAAATTAAAATTTTATGGAGAGTATAAAACAAGTTTCAAAAAACCTATAAAACTTTTTGAGAATATCTATATTTTTCTCACAATATTAAAAAGAACAATCATTTTTAACCAATAAATAGATTTACAAAAATTTGTAGATCTTACCTCTAATATCTAACTAGGATGAGATTGGAGGTGATCATGTATTTATCAGATAATATGGATGCATTGATGAGCTTTGAGTTATTCCTATAATCTCCAAATTTACCTATAATAAAAAACAAAACAAAAAATCCCTCCAAAAAACTAGAATTTCTTGCACATATTTTTTATTTTCAAGACCATCCAAATAAGATGAAAGATAAGATCATACTTAGTAAGGTGAGAGAATACTAGATGTTAAGTAAGGATAAAATAATAAGTTGAGTAATGACTATTGAATACCCATCTAATACCATGAAAGAATTTAGAAGACTCTCACCTAAGGTCAAATATACAAACCATTACCATAGTAAAAGCCATTGATGCATTGCTCAAATAATATCTCAATCTATTATACACAAATAGATCATGCAATGATAAATTATCTATATCTCCAAGGATTTCATGTGAATTCATTAAATGGGTTTTGCATATATAATCAAGGAAGATCAATCCTAACTAAAATATCAAGTTAAGTAATTAATCATAATTAAGAGATCAAGATAGAGATCAAACCTAAGACTAAGATATAACTATTGATAAAGAATATAAATAACTATAAATTATCCCCATAATATCTAAAAGATAAATATGTAATATCTCATAATATATAAAATAATATAAATGAAATATCCACACATAAGTGGGTGGGAATAATAAAACATATAGGTAAACATGAGTTAAGGTAAATAACCTAATCTAACAATTTTGACCAATGCATATGCACTCAGCCACTTCACACCCATTTTTACAACTAATTTTATTGGGTTAATCTTCTTATAAATGGTTAATCCACACGTTACAAAACTAGGTCAACCTAGATGACCTTGTTTTAGTCTAATGGCTACTTTTCTTTCCTAGCAAAATTGAGCTAGTTAATATTATTGGCTAAACTTCCAATATAATTAAGGTTAAATCATTGGCTATAAATACCACCTTCACTTAAATCCAATACAGAGGAACATTCATTTTTTCATTGTTACTTCTTAAAATTCTACTATTTATGTGCTTGATGAGTTATTTATTGGGTTTTACCTTGGAGGGAAGGAAGCATGCTTTGTGGGAAAGTCTTGCAGGCAAAGTATGAGTATTTTATCCTAGAGATGATTTCTTTAGTTTTATCCTTACAAAGACACAACAACCTCTTACAATCACCATTTTCCAAGGGATAAATTAAGACATGATAGGTTTAATTTAAGGTAAGTATTCCTAAGTTTTAATCTTTCATTTAGTAGATAAATATTTCAGAAAGTAATAAGATGAATATTTTACTCATTAATTAGTTTATGTATACATTGAATTATGTAGATTTATCTTTGATTATTATTTTTGTTTGGTTAACTATCCCCCTTTGTGCAACAAGTTAGGTTTATTTCATAATGTCATTTACCTAGAGGATTTAGAACCCTCTCTTTTGGTGCTATGTGGTAAAATATCCTTTAGTTAGGTTTAGCATATCATAATTATTCATATACCAATATAAATATTTATGCAATGAGTCATTTTTTAAGGCTACCTTCACCGATCTTGCATCCACTAAGTAGGATAAGTTGCAGATCCATCCTAATTCATTACATATAGATGTTAGTTTCAAGCTAAGCCTTAGAGGAATGGATTTTAATAATAAAATAGATAACTTAAGGGATAAAATCCATGTAAAACTTATTTTTTAACATTTATCTTTCAAAAATTATCAATTATTACCCTAAAAATATAACAAATATCTTATGGATTGGTAAGGCTTTTGGATTACAATCCTCCACTTTTTTGTACATGTTTTGGGGCTAAAGCCATTTATTTTTGTAAACCCTATTAAAGGTGTCTAGGAAAGTTTTTTGTCCAATTTTATTTGATATTTTTTATATCAAAATTACAATTAAAATTAAAGGTTATGATGCCCACATGGGCTTGAATTATTGTGATAGGATGGGAAAGGGTCATTAATTTTCCCCAAGCCATCATCTACTCATCCCTTGGAAGTTATTAGTAAAACATCATCCATGTGGGTTATATATATCCTTATGGAAATTTATTATAGTAATTATCATCAGTATTACTTGTTTCTTGTGTTTGGGTTATGTGTATTTTGGCATGTGCATAGGAAATGTTTTCTAGATTTTAGGAAGAGGTACAAAACTAGAGATGTTTCCTAATATACCTTTAATTTTAGTGTAAACCAAACCCTCATTCATAAATTAGTAAAATTGAATGGTAATATACATTATGAGTGATGGGATTCATTATCTTAATGGTGTTTAGGGTAGTCACATGATGATGGAAATAAGATGGGATGTGAGCCCCTCAATGTCTTGGCCTCATGGAGTTAATGAATTACTTTGAAACTTGATAATACTTAGAAAAAATGTAATATTTTATCTTGGGGTGTTTTAAATAATTTTAAAACTTTTAAATTATTTGTAAGCATTGTAATTATTATATTATCTGAATAATTGAAGGAAAGTTATAATAAGCATTTGATTAAAGTGTGAATATTTTTTCTCTCTTGTACCCTCTTCAAATTAGGTTGTAAATAATTATTAAATAAAAATAAAGGTTTTAAAAAAAATAAAAAATTAGAGTGTATTTATGTTATTAATATCCCTAATTACATATTTTATTATATTGAATAAAATAATAGCTGTTAGTTTTCTTTAAAATTTGGTGAAATCACTTATAGAACTTAAGGACTTAAAAATGATATTTTGGTTTTGTAATTTTATGTATGTAAAATAATATATAAATCCTATTATAATAATTTATTTAAAATTTAGACTCTACCATGAATCCACAAGAATTTTTGGAATAATTTTAGGAGATACAAAACAAAAGATATGAGTTTACAAAGTTAAATTTGTAGTATAGTCCTATTTCCTTAAGTAAATTAGCCTCATTTCAAGTAATTTATTACCATGTTTTTAAAGGTGGAAATGGGAAAATTTATTTTAAGAATCAACATGATAATTTTATTGACTTGTAAATTTTTATTAAAAAATGTTTGGGGTAGTGGGGTGATCATTATGGATTTTTAAATATAAGTACACTATAGAATAATTTTTACCACAATCCCTACAAATTAAAGGGTAATGAAAAAATTTTAGGGTATGTGGTAAATATTTAATCATACAATCACCTGTGTGAATAGCCAATATGCTTATGAAAAAGTAAATTATGTATTTTTTCTAATTGTTAGTGTCTTATCATGTGAGAAATTGATTGACCACTAATGACCATAACACTTTGGTAGTGATTGGAGGGTCAAATGGGTAGTGGTTGGTGGTAATGTTTTTTAAAGGCTTCCTAGTGACTATGTAGTCACAAATTCCAATGGCCTATGTGTGCATGTATCCATTAAAAGTGTAGATAATAAGTTTCATAAGGGGGCCTACATTCATTGCATTAACCATTGAAGGGTGGATCCCAAGAGTGGAGTGTAGGAAAGGGCATTGATAAGGTAGTGGTGGAAAACCATGGGATTATATATTAACCATGATGGTAATATAATACATCATGATCAATAACTAGGAGAAGTAAAAATTGGTGGTGACCTAGTAGAGGTCTACAATAATAGTGTAAACTTATTAATATTGCCCATGATGGTGACAACAAAAATAAAACTAACATAAGAAAAATGGTGTTAGAGGTTGGAATGAAATATTTATGTCATCTTGGTGGTCACATGTAGTCTTAGTAGTGTTTTAGTATCATATCAAGAGTGTTACTATCATGGAGATGGTGAATGTTTTATTATTGCTTAAATTTATATTCAACTATGAGTTTTAATATTATAATTTTTGTATGTTATTTTAGACTAGGGATATTATAATTTAGCCTATGTTTTTTTGTGGGCCTATTTGTGTAAGTTAAAAGGATTGGGGGTGGGGTGACCAAACGTGAAACCCTTGATAAATATTTTTCCTCTTTTGAATGGAATAAGTTCTAAAGGAAAAAAATTGGTATTATTATAGGTTTGGTATATTTCTCAGAAGGAGGCATATATATCCTTTTGGGCCTTTTTAGTATCATATAATCTTGAGGTTATGGTGACCCTTAATCCTCCTAAATTTAAAAATATTTAAAATGGTTTTAAAACACAACTTAAAATTGAAAATTTCTTACCTTTTTGAAATTCAAGCTCCATATGGCCATTAATGGCCACTAAAGGCTTCAAGGGAACCAAGACATTTTTTCACCAAATATATTAAAAAATATCGATGGATGTTCTAGAGTTACTTCCTACTTTCAAAAATTATTTTTTAAATAATGATATTTCCCCAAATCAACTTTAGATTCATATAACTAGAGGCAACCATTAATGTTTGCTATCTAATCCATGCACCTAAAATGATTTTTATTTTATGTGAGAGTAGGAACATCTTGGAGACTTATTATGATATCAATTATGCTTATAATTAACCTAATTTCATATTATAGTTGTCAACATATGATATGGAAACATTCTAAGATTGTGTTTCTACACATGAGCACTCTAAGGTTTCTAAAACTTCTTGGGATATCTTTGAACCTTATTGAGTTTAAGAGTGGGTTGTTCAACCATAGATCATGTGAGATCCATTATTTTATTAAATGTGAGCTTAAACTAGGATCATGGGATCCATGGGGATTTTCAAGCTTGTATAGGATATGTAGGCCATTTGGGTCATAGTGGTTTGATTAGTGTAGGCATGGTTTGCATGGAAATTACAACATCCATGAAACTAAATGTATATTTATAACCATAACCTAAATTTTACATGGAGAATATTCGTGTATTATTTTATCATTTAAATTCATATATGTGTGTACAATACATACTTAAATTTTTTACTTGTATTTGTGTTAATTTATCCATATAAAATTAATAAATTATGGTATCACATAATGGTTTAAACACCAAAATATTTTGGGATTATTGTGTGGTATTTATTATTATGCAATGAACTAATTCATGTACTTAGTTATGTGATATTAGTCAATAATTAGGTAGTAATAATACATAATAATAATTTCT